>VMDO01021439.1:0-35618 GCA_007922755.1 Pedetes capensis | reverse complement strand
ACTATATAGTAAAAGATAGAGAAGACTTGGATGGGAAACTTAGATAGGAAGGGGGGAGGGGGGAAACATAGAGGAGGGTAAGGGGTAACCTATATGAATAATGCTTATCAAATTGCATATATGAAAATTGTCACAACGAAAAGCATGTCAAAATGAATCACACTATGATGTACATTAAAAATTTCTAATAAAAAAAAAAAAAAAAAAAAAAAAAAGGGTTGGCTCTAAGCCTGCAGCATGGACTGCTGCAGGCTGAGTGCTGGAACAGCTCAGCCTTAAAGGCACAGCTACAGCAGCTGGTGTTCCCTTGGGCTGGAGGTCAGTTGGCCTTGACTCTCACAGTTCACCTTCTCTGCCTCCCTCCTTCTCAGGGATGGGAGGAATTGGGAGGCTCTTTGTGGCTTGATTGTAGCCTTCGGCGGTTCGGGGCCCCTTGTCTTGACCCCGTTGGCTTGCTTGAAGAGTCCGCTGGAGTAGGGAGCACTGGTCGAGGTGATGGGGTTCAGTTGGCAGTTGAGGGACGGTCAGAAGTGGTGGGAGGAGAGAAATAGTAGGGGGTCAAGGGGGTCTGGGAGCCCTGCTTATATAGGGTCCTGGAGGGGCACGTGACTGGGATTAGCCAATCAGGGCACACACCTGGCGGTTACTGCAGATAAACTGACATAACTGCCAGGTAGGGACAGTTATCTAACAAAAATGCCAAGGATAGCCAATCAGGATTAAGGCAGTTAAGGCGGGACAGGCTGGTCAGGCGCCATCTTTGCTCACTCGATGGGAGGGGCAGGTGTGAGTGAGTAAGATGTGGCCCTGGGGTCCCTCAGGCTATTATGAGGGACCCTAGTTATAGGATAGATTTTAAAAATCCCCAACACTGGACCACTGAGCTGCACCTCCAGCCCATTTTTTTTACTTTTTGAGACAGGGTCTCGCTAAATTACGCAGACTGCCTCTGGTCTCGAACTTGGGATCCTCCTGCCTCTGCCTCCGGAGCCGCTGGGATGACAGGCGTGCACCACCGCTCCCGGCGCTGTTTCTTCTCATTTTGAGTCATACCACATCACACCAGAGCTCCTTCGGATCCAGCTCCCCAGCGCCAGCCGTCGGGCAGCTGCTCCATGTCCTCCGCTGCACTGTGGCTTTTCCCCAGTGCTGTCCTCAGGGCTGTGCCATCCGTGTCCTGCTGACTCGGCCCTCGTGTGTACCTGAGGGTGTTCCTCTGACGGTTGGGTGCTGGTCCGCTACACACATGGTCATGTCTTCCCATCCACAGCTCCTGTTCACTTGGGGTGAGGCAGGAGGGTAATGGTCCTCCTAGCCACACTCTGTGACAGGTGACTCCTTTTCTCTACCCCACACAACTGGTCCCTGCCTCCTGGGCTGTCGTGAGAACAGGGAATCACTAGGCATGCAGGACATGATACAGCACCTCGCACGCAGGAGGGGACGAGGGCTGTGGGCCTAAGCTGCTACTGAGCCACCGTGGGGAGGGGCTCAGACGTTGCCTCCAGCCTCACTGCTGGCACCTGCTCCTTCCTGGGTGATCCGGAGCAAGTTGCTCCAGCTCTGTGCATCTCCGCTAACACCCACCATAGCACCTACCTGGGGGCTTAGCACGAGCGCTTCAGGAGAGAACTAGATGGGCCCGGTGGCGGGAACACAGAGCTGTGCCAACCTCCTGTAGGTGTTTTCCATGACCCGCTCTCTCCAGCCACGATTCCTGCCCTGTAAGTGGGGCTCTCCACGGAGACTTGAGCAGGGGGGGCTGCCACAGACCTCACTTCACGTGGAGCCAGGGTGCAGTGAGTGTCCACACAGCTTGTTCTTGTGCTCTGGTCTTTTCTCAGGGAAAGCGGGCTGTCGGGGCATCATCCAAGCCCCTGGATAAGCGCTGACGTGGCTCCAGTATGGAGGGGAGCGCAGTGGTCTGGTAGGAAGGGTGGGGAGGTCAGAGGCTGGGAGGCCGGCAGGGCTGACCTCTGCGGTCTCTCTGGCCTCGCCCACTGCCCCTCATAGCTTGGACCAGAGGCTCGGATGCTGATCCAGAGTGGGTAATGGGTGCCCTCTCCCCATCAGTAAGACACAGGTCCAGGTCTCAGAGCTGCAGCCCTGGGGTGACGCTCTGCTATGACAGGGAGGTGGGTGGCGGGAGCACAGGTATGCCAACCTCCCGTAGGTGTTTTCCGTGACCCGCTCTCTCCGGCCACAATTCCTGTCCTGTAAGTGGGGCTCTCCACAGCGACTTGAGTAGGGGGAGCTGCCACAGACCTCACTTCACGTGGAGCCAGGGTGCAGTGAGTGTCTACACAGCTTGTTCTTGTGCTCTGGTCTTTCCTCAGGGAAAGCGGGCTGTCTGGGGCATCATCTGAGCCCCTGGACAGGGGCTGACGTGGCTCCCATATGGAGGGGAGCGCAGTGGTCTGGTAGGAAGGGTGGGGAGGTCAGAGGCTGGGAGGCCGGCAGGGCTGACCTCTGCGGTCTCTCTGGCCTCACCCACTGCCCCTCACAGCTTGGACCTGAGGCTCTGATGCTGATCCAGAGTGTATAATGGGTACCCTCTCTCCATCAGTAAGACGCAGGTCCAGGTCTCAGAGCTGCTGCCCTGGGGGTGATGCTCTGCAGCGACAGGAAGGCTGGATGGTGGGGCAGCCTGAGGAAAATCTGGGTTCAGATGGCTTCCTTTGCACCGGCCAAGCATTTCCATCTGGAAGGGACAGAGCGAGCACGGACTCCCAGAGGCGAGGTTCTCTCCCAGACCAACAGACTCAGGAAGCTCTGGTGCTCAGTGTGGGAGGAGCCACAGGCTCACTCAGCAGCTCAGCAGCCCCAGGCCTGAGGGAGCAGGTGGGCGGAGTCCTTCAGAACAACATTTAGCCGTCTGTGCAGATGTTTGCTGTCATCTTCCTGGGCCTCAATTTCCGGCATAAAGCCATCACGGCCCCACCCTCTGCACGCACTCCAGCTCGGAACCTTTCACTTCTCTTCTGCTGTGTCAGAACTAAGCAAGACCTTTCTGGAAGCTTCAGGACACACAGAGATCACCTGGAGGGTCTTTGGAAAATGCTGGAGGATTCTGGGGTGAAATGGACGCTGGCTGTGAGGGCTTTGTCAGCTCCTCGGGCATGGTGACCTCGTGGGAGCCCCCTCCCCCCACACTGGGGCAGAGCAGCTGACTGCAGGCCCCCTCTTGGCCTGGCTCTGTAGGACCCCCAGCTCCTTGCACTTGTAGGGGAAGAGGCTGATTGGGAGCTCACAGTCAGTGGATTGGTCATAATGGCGGCAGGACAGGAATGGCAGCGGCAGGGCCTGTGGCTGATGCTGTGCTCACACCAGAACAAATGCAGCCTTTCAGGTGCGCATCTGGGGTCAAAGCAAGTTGGTGCTTGGCTGCGACCAGAGCCTCCAGATGCCACGGTAGGGCAGCTGCCACTGCAAGAGAGGAGGGGGAGGCGGGCCTGTCCATGGCAAGGCCTCCCCCTCTGCCCACCTTTCATCTTGGCTAATTATGAGAACAGGATGCCGACGCTGAGAGCCTGGGCCGGCTCTGCAGTGCCCTGGGGCAGAGAAGGCCCTGAAGGCCGTTCTTGCACGACTTGGGCTGTGTTACTACCAGGCATGAACCGCGCATATCAGGTACCTCCCATATCCAACCTGCTGTGAGGTGCGCTCTGCCCCTCTACCTCTCTCCTGCCTGTGCTCACAGAGCATCTGCCTCAGCTTCATCCAGGGCCCAGGGCCAAGGTGGGCGCCAATGTCGTGTTGTGTGGTCCCCAGCAGGTGGCGCTGCCGTAGGAGGTTGTGGAACTGAGAGGTGGGTCTTTGGCATCAGTATCTCCTGGGGCCGGCCTTTGGAGGTTTTTACCAGAGTTGTGGAGCCCGGGTTTATCTCTGTTCCTGGTCTGTCATGCAGCGAAGTCATCAGCCACAGGCCCTGCCACCGCCATTCCTGTCCTGCCACCATCATGACTGATCCACTGACTGTGAGTTCCCAATCAGCCTCTTCCCCTACAAATTTGGGTTGGTTTTTCTGCCCCAGCAACCATGGCTGCCCATACACGTGTCATCTGGCCGTCTTCTCTGCTTTCCACACTGGCTTAGGACGCATTGCTCTGCTCGGAGTGTGAGCTGTTCAGCATCCTGTCCAGGTGTGGCTCTCGGGTGAGAAAGTGTCAGCTTGGGACCCTTGAGCGAAGGCCGTGGAGTGGTGGATCAGGGCCCAGAGCAGCAACACAGCACCTTATGCACTCGCCCCACAGTCACTGGCCTCTTCCTGACACAGAACAAGAAATGTGGGCCAGGGTGGCAGCTCTTCTCCAGCAAGTGGCCGAGAGGCCTGGGGACAGCTAGGGCCCGCCACAGGATGCAGAGATGGACGTATGTGAAGCAACCACGTCGCCACTCAACAAAGCTAGGTGAGCTGACTCTGTGATTTTTTTTTTTTTTTTGCCGTATTGGGGGTTGAACCCAGGGCCTTGTGCCTGCATGCTCTGCAAGTGCTGAACCACTGAGCTGCACCCCCAGCCCTTTTTTTTTTTTTTTTTTTTTTTTTTTTTTTTTTTTTTTTTTTACTTTTTGAGACAGGGTCTTGCTAAGTGACACAGACTGCCTCTTCCCCTACAAGTTTATTTGGGTTGTTTTTTCTGCCCCAGCAACCACGGCTGCCCATACACGTGTCATCTGGCCGTCTTCTGTGCTTTCCACACTAGTTCAGGACGCGTTGCTCTGCTTGGAAGATGAGCTGTTTGGCATCCTGTCCAGGTGCGGCTCTGGGGTGAGGAAGTGTCAGCTCGGGACCCTTGAGAGATGGCCTTGGGATGGCTGATCAGGGCCCGGAGCAGCAACACAGCACCTCTGCACTCGCCCCGCAGTCACTGGCCTCTGCCTGACACTGTATAAGAAGTGTGGGCCAGGGTGTTGGCTCTTCTCCAGCGAGTGGCTGAGAGGCCTGGGGACAGCTAGGGCCCGCCACAGGATGCAGAGATGGACATATGTCAAGCAACCATGTCACCACTCAACAAAGCTAGATGAGCTGACTCTGTGATTTATTTTTATTTTTATTTTTTTTGCTGTACTGAGGGTTGGACCCAGGGCCTCGCGCTTGCATGCTCTGCAAGTGCTGGACCACTGAGCTGCACCCTCAGCCCATTTAGTTTTCACTTTTTGAGACAGGGTCTCACTAAGTTACACAGACTGCCTCTGGTCTCGAACTTGCGATCTTCCTGCTTCCACCTCCCTAGCCACTGGGATGACAGGCGTGTGCCACCGTGCCTAGTGCAACCTGTGATTTTTATGGCTTTGTGAAATGCTGCAAAGTTTGGTGAGTGTCCTGGGGACCCTGCTGTGCAAGGCCGGCGTACCTGTGGGGCCTTCTCTGCAGTGCTCCTCCAGCACCCACTGCTCCGGGTCCTCTTCCTCATAAAGCCTCAATTCTAATCCTGAATTCTGTTTGTCCATATTCATCAGGTACCACTACGCACCCCAGAGAGTGAATTGGGGGATACTTGTTCCTCCTCATGGTTTCTATTCCTTCCTCCTAACTGAAATTGAATCAGGAGGCGGGGAGTGAGGCAGCCATCTTGTGACCATGAGGTGACCGCAGAGATGGTGGTGTAGGCAGATGAAGAAGGAAGCCTGGGACACTGAGGGCACCAGGGTGCCACCCTCCGTCTTGGGCTGCCTCTGGATTTCCCTGTCTGCTTGCTGTTTACAGGTTCGTTTGTGGGCAGATGACACAGTTCCTTTCTGATACAGTGCTCTTTCAAGACAGGAAAAGGTGCTGCGCATAGGTCTGAAGCGTGGTCCATCTGAGGAGGCCTGGTGCATGGCCCTGGGTGGTGACATGCAGGCCAGAGCCCCCGCTGGTGAATAACCCATCATTGCTGATCCTGGTCATGGAGGTGGTGATGGTCCTGCCCACCTGGGCACCAGGCTTTAATTGTGTGGATGTCATCATGTTTAAGGGCTGACCTTGAAGGTTGAGAGTCCAGGTCTGAATCCCAGCCCAGCCATTCTTTGTCCTTGGCACGTTGTTGAACAAGTGTGAGTCCCTGTCTCCTGTCTGCGGCATGCTCTGAGCAATGGTGCCTCCTCACAGGGTTGCTGGAGGTCAAACGAGGCAACTGAGAAGTACTTAGTGCAGTACCCAGCCCATATAGACCATGCACACAGTGGCTATTTCTGATATAAGAGAGTTTGTTGTTGTTGTTGTTGTTGTTAGGTGCCGACAAGTCGAGTCCAACTCATAGCGACCCTCATAGGGTTTTCAATGGCTGACTGTTTCGGGATTGCCTTGGGAGTGGGTTGTCACGTCCTTCTCCCATTTTGCGGTGCTGGGAATTGAACTCAGGACCTCAGAGACTGCAGAGCAGCGCTCTACCAACTGAGCTAAATCGCAGCCCACATAAGAGAGTTTAGGAGATAGAAATGCTGTGGGCTCCTGTCCATAACTCTGCTACCCACCAGCTTATCCCATTTTCTAGCAACTTTTGTCCTGGTTAGCTGAGGACCCACAGAGCATCGTGTCTGGTTATGCTACTGACCATGTAGTGGCCTTGGGCAAACGAGTGCCCTTGTACCTCAGCTGGCTGTGGGATAAGAGGCTAGGACAAGATGGATGTCCAGATTTCTTCTGCTAGAAATTCAGTGATTTTATCATTCTATGTATGTGATTCCATTGTGAGCCAGACTTCCTGGGAGCGAGGAGAAAATCTTCCTGTGTTACCTAGAGATAAGTTGCTGCATCGATGTTACATCTTTTATTAGCATCCCTTTTCTTACATTTCCATCAGATGAGGGGAAAGAGATCAAATTTGCATTGATTTTGCCTAGAAAAATGCATCCGCTTGCCTGCTCCAGGACGTTTTCACCATGGGTGGAGCCCTGAGTTTTCCATTCCTATTGGTGGCTGAGGATGCTTTCGTGATTCACAATGTGCCGTGAATCAGGGGGTGATGGCCTTGCGCATTGGGAGCCCGGTGGCCTCCTTCACTGCTTCTTGGGCTGCTGACACCCTGATTCCATTTCGCTGTCTGACTTTCTGAGTTGCAGAATGAGTTTTCAGCACCACGTGGGTTGAACTGCAGCCCATGGGCACCAGTCCCCATGGGATTTGCAAGAAGTGCAAAGCGTGCCGGTGGCATTCCCTCCTCTGCAAGTAGATGGACCTTTGCCTCTCATGATACAGGGCAGCTCCGCTTCAGGTGGCCTGGTGGGCTGCCAGCCCGGAGGTCTCACCCCTTCACAAGCCGCCCCTCTGACCTTCGAGGCTTGTGATGTTCTTATACCATCTGGACATTTAAACTCCCCCTCTGGGTGGAGGGGCTGGGATTTAGCTCAGTTGGTGGAGTGCTGCTGGGCAGTCTCTGAGGTCGCGAGTTCGATTCCCAGCACTGCAAAAATGGGAGGAGGACGTGGCAATCCACTCCCAAGGCAATCCCAAAACAATCAGCCATTGAAAACCCTATGAGGGTCGCTATGAACTATGAGTCAGACACGACTTGACGGCACCTAACAACAACAACTCTGGGTGGAGACACAGCCGGGGCCTGGGAGATGGGTTGCAGAGAGCAGCATCCATGGCGCCGTGGGTTCCACACTGTGCCTCCAAAGGTCAGAGTCCCAGCCTCAGCTTAGCCATTGCATCAGGGGACTTGGTGTTCAACTCCTGCCCACGTCCAGTGGGGGATACAGGGGGGCAGACACAAGCTGAGTCCGTGAGGCAAATGTGAGCTCTGGGGTGGCCCAGGATGGGAGCCTCCAGCAGGCTCCAGGTGCTCCATGGCCTCCTGTCACGTGCAGACCTGGAGGGCTGGCTATCAAACCTCAGCAAACACAGAATTCCAGAGGCCACCAAGCTGTGGCCCGTGCAACCTGTGCCTCAGGGGCAGGCGGGGTGGGTCTGCCTCTGGGGCACCGCCCTCAGCAGTGTTGCCCGCTGCCCTGCTTCCTGGGGTTCCAGTGGGTCCTGCTGGTGAGCCTGGGGGACAACAGGCTAGTCTCATCCCTTTCCTCCAGCTTTCCTCTGCCTCAGTGCTCCAGGCAGCCTGATGTGTGCCGGCTGGCCCCACAAAGTCACTTAGGAATCTTAAGTGGCTCTCACAGCTGCTGGTGTTTGGCTGAGGACCCAGCGCAGGAGGAAAGAGGGGCACTGCTTCTGCCCTCCTGAAGATGTCCAGAGGTGGGCACTGCCTTTAGACACAAGGGGCAGGTCGATTGGTCCTTTTTCTAAGCCCAAATTTGCATATCTCCCCTGATTGGCCAAGGCCCGTAAGGTGTGGCACTCTCTGATTGGTCCCTGGCTAGCCCCTGAAGGGGATATAAGGTTGGTGCACGGAGCAGTCAGGGTCCATTTCACCGACCAGGACAGATGAAGCAATAAAGAGCCTCTGTTGTCGCTCTGCCCTGGCCTGCAGGGCTCCGCGTCCCCATGCACGGTGGCCACTGTGGGCTCACCTTCCCATGGGAACGGCCCCAGCCTTCTCTCCCCAAGGATCTGGGCTCCCCTGCCATTCTACTCTTCCTGGTATGGTCACCCCGGAAGTCAGAGGCTGCCCACCAGGACCTGGGACCTGTTTACAGCTCCATCCCACAGCCTCCCACACTCTCCTGCTGATGTTGCCTCCACACGATGCTCCCTGCAGCCTGCGAGGATCGGGGTTCACAGGCCCCACTGACGTCTGCATGGCAGGGAGGGTGACTGCGGGACCTGCCCACTCATGCAGCACTCGAGACCCCTCCCACCTCGCGCTCAGCCAGCTTCAAAGGAGACGCCTCCAGACGCTGACCGCGCCCTGCCTGCTGCCCTCTCTTCATCCCAAGCGGCCTCCTTCCCCGAACTCTGCTCTTTCACAAGGGGCCGGCCTGTCTCTAGTCACACGGGAGACCGACAACGTCGTCTGCCTCTCTGTCCGGAGCTCCCGGCCAGCTGTCCCCTTCTCCGCATGCATGAGGACAAAGACCAGAGCCCAGGGCTGCCCCGCGGCCTGCCCCTTGTCTCCCTGCGGTTTCCCACGGCGACGCTGGGAGGACCTGCCTGTCTCCTTTAGAAAGCGAGCGTCCACCCCACCCCAGGCCTGAGAGCCACTGCACCTTTCCATGGCCCGCCTTCATTGGAGGCGCCCCTGGCCTGCCCCTGGCCTGCCCCTGCAGCTTGCAGCCGGGCGGATAGGTCTGCGCCTGGATGTGGCTAGTGAGCCATGCATCTGTCAGCCTGGCGGGAGGGTGCAGAGCCAGCAGAGCTTGGGACAGACACAGCGGGGGGGGGGCGGGGATCCCAGGTCGTGAGGAAACACAGAGAAAATGGGTCAGGCACCATGGTGACTCAGCACAATGAGCCAGAGGCGACTGCAGGAGAGGAGAGGGGACAGAGCAAGCCCAGCACAGAGGCCAGGACTGCGGGGCTGGGGGCTTTGCCAGGCACACAGGGAGCTGGTGGTCGGCCCGTGCCTCCGCAAGCTTGGCCTGCGGCAACCGGTCCACAGGCGCAGGTCCATGTGTGGCCCTGGGATCCCGTGTCAGTGGCAGCACTCATGAGGAGAGGCGGCGAGAGGAGAGCAGCGTGGCAGCCTCCTCCGGCTTCTGATGCTGATGTCCCTAAGTGACCCGGGAGCAGAGATTGCAGAGTGCGTGCAGGGACACCCCGAGACTCTCCAGGGACACTCGGAGCAACGACAGGAGACCAGGCAGTGGGGGCAAAAGCTTGGGCTGTTCCCCTGCCCCTGAGCTGAGCCTTCCTCTTGGAGGCCCCTCCTGGAGTGAGAGGGAGGCTGCTTTCTTCCTCCGCCTGGGCTGTCAGCTCACTGTCTGTAGAGGGCGCTGGCCAGGCTGCGCTGTTCCTGCTAATTTACCCCAGAATCCCTGACGCCTAGACCCACCGAATAGGGAAGTGGCCGCTGGGTCTCTGGCCAGGTCTCTGGGGAGGGCGGCTCTCCAGCCTGCTCTGCCCCTGCCTCCGTCAGCCCCTCTCTGCTCTCCTTAGAATCTCGTTGCAGTGTCCCCTGCACAGTATTCCTTGTCCCTGGGCTCCCTCCCCAGCTGGCTGGGAGAGAATCTGGGGCGGTGCAGGGCGAGGCAGAGAAGCAGGGAGGGTGTGGGGGCCGGGCCAAGGTAGCAGGCGCCCTAGACTTTTTGATCTCCATCTTGATTCAGTGAAAAATCTTCAAGAGCTGAAGGAGGGGAGGGGTAGGATCCGATTCAGGATTTTAAATTGCTCTGGATCCTCAGGGGAGGCCAGGCTGGGGGAGGGCAGGGAGCAGTGGGAGATGAGCTGCAAGGCAGAAGCCACTGGTGGCTGGGGGTGTGGGGGGGCAACAGAGAGGCCTGGAGGAAGCTGTGGGTCGCCCTGTGTCCAGGTGTGTGCTGGGCTGTCAGCTCCACCTCAGCTGTGTGTTGGCCCTGGAATAGTCCACGCTGGCCCGGCTGTGCCTCTGAGGAGCCCACCTGTGTCTCGGGGCAGCTGCTGCCCAGCCTGGGCCCTGGAGTTCTGGGTGTGGCCCCTGTAAAGGCTCAGTGATGTCATCATCAGTGCAGACTTCTGGGCTGCGGAGGGCACAGGCGGGAGGCCAGCCTGCAGGGATTGCTGGGGAGTGGGTGTGGGTCCGAGGGATGAGGCATCAAGGGTGGTTCTCTGTCCTTTCTCTGGAGCAGTTGAGGCGATTCTCTCTCTTTACCAGCGGGAACAGTGGACAGGGAGTGTGCTCAGATGGAGATCTGAGGGGAAATCAAATCTCTCTTAATTTTTTAAAATTTAACTTTGAGAGGCCCATGAAACACTCCATTCTAGAGGGTGGAGGCATGGGGCGGGGGCAAAAGCCTGGGGCTGACAGAGAAGTCACGGCTGGGGATAGACATTGGGGATATCTGAGCTGTAAGATGTATTTCAACCCACAGGACTGATGGCATCCGGAGGGACAAAGCAGAGCCTGGAGAGCGAGGGCCGAGGACTGGGTGCTGGGCACGCAGAGGGGCATCAAGGAGGCCCCTCCCACGGTCAGAGGGGCCATGATGGGGAGCCAGCCCGGGGCCATGTCACTGGTCGTGAGGCCAGAGCTCCAGCCCGGCTGGGGTCTGTCAGCTTGGACTCTGGGCTTCTGGCTCACAGATTCTCAGTTTCGACATGAGAGGGAAGGGTCCCAGGGAAACTGAGTCAGCACACAGTGGAGGGGAAGGTGCCGCCCTCTCCCCAGGCCAAGGCAGGGCAGGCAGATATTCTTCATGTCACAACTCTGTGTTCCCACAGCCTGGCCAGTTCCGTCCCCAGGTGGCCTCCAGCTTGGAGACCTTTGACCTATCCATCTCTTCAGATAGGCTGGGCACTCTAGGCCCTCCCACCCCAGGAAGTTCCCTCTTGGTGGTGAGGGGCTTCTCCAGGAAGGGCAGAGGCCCAGACTCACTCCCCTTTCTTCCACCTGCAGACGACTGCAGACCCCCCGTCTTTGCCTGTGTTCTGAAAGCCATACCCTACTTCCTCAGAAGGAGCGACTTGTACTAAGGAGCGCAGCAGAGTAAGGCGGAGAAGAGAAAGCCTGGAAAAGCATGCTGGGTTTCCTCTTCAGGTTCTACATTTAATTTTATGATTTCCTTAATAGTTTATCCTCACTTGGAAACCTTTGAATATTGTAGCAAAATATTTTTAGAAAGGTAAAAACAATCATCCTTAGCCATCCACACAGAGATAAATACTGTTATCATTTCCTGTGATTTGTTCAATTCCTTCTTCCATGGGCATTTTTCAAATCAAATGGTACATATAATTTAATATACTACTTTTGTGCATCATGTTTTATCATAAGCATTTCTCCAAGTAATCAAAATCTTAAAAAGTTACACTTTAAAAGGTGGTTTAATAGTACATCCCATTGAATTACATGAAATGACACTTAGCTTAGAAAATCCCCTGCTGTTGGACATCTGTTTATTTCCCGAGAGAGTTAGCATTGGTAACTCGATGGCACCAGTGATAGATGGTCCCAGACTTGTGATGGTTGAACTTGTGATGATGTGGAAGTGCAAACGTGGTACATACTCAGTAGAAATCACCCTCTCTCTGTCTTCCCAGGCTGGCCATGTTGGGACCTCTCCTGTCATGCTGACCAGTGGCCACACACTGAAGCTCCTGGTCTGCTCTGCAGTCATGAGGGCAAACAGCCACTTCAAAAATGTACCACATGCTGAGCAATGATGTGGGGAAGGCTAGGTCCTAGCAGCCCTCGTAGGGTTTTTAATGGTTGATTCTTTCGGGATTTTTTGTTTTTTTTTCAGGAGTGGACTGCCACATCCTTCTCCGATTTTTGTGCTGCTGGGGATTGAACCATGTCCTCAGACAGTGTGAAGCAGTGCTCTACCAACTGAGCTAAACCCCAGCCCATATAGGCTAGGTGTAGTCAGTGCATTCTCAATTAGTGTATTTCCAACTTGCCATGGGTTTATTAGGGTCGCTATGAGTTGGATACCGACTCGACGGCACCTAACTAACTAAGTAACTTAATGGGTTTATTGGGACATGGTCCCATGGTGTGCCAAGGAGCTTCTACGATTATAATGAAACCAGTCAGATAAGTGCTTTCTGTTTCCTGCCACCAGGAACCCACGCTTCTGCTCCATGCCCTCCCGTTGAAGGACATGCAGCTGGAGGAAGAGCCTGAGTCAAGGAAGACAGCTTGTTAAGCTGAGTCAGCGCCTGGAGTTTTGATCCAGTGCTTGACCTGATTTTCTATTTTTCGCAATTGACTGGTGGGCTTCTTATGACCCAGCATGCCTGGAAAAGTTATGGGACCTGCCCAAGATCTTGTTGGGGTGGGGGTGGGGTGGTTGAAAGGGAGAACAGGCTTATAAGAAAAGGGTGGAAAAGAACAGCCGCTTTCTGCGTGCAGCATGGAGTCCACGTTCCCCAGCAGACAGTCGTAGGTGGAACCGGTGACAGTAGTTTGTGTTCTTACCTTTGATCAAGCACAAGCATGCTGCTTTCCAGAAATGTGGTAAACACAGATCTTCCAAGAAGCATCTAACGGAGCACTGGACAAAATTTACCTCCGTGCATCCTTGTGGCTTTGACAATAACCTATTAAAGTAGAACTTTTTTTGTTTTAATAACATTTCTTCTTCAATGGGTCAACTTCTTCTTTACATCAATCAATCATTTGCATTTCCTTTGTGATGAAGGGTGAATTTCAATAGCTGGTAGGAGCAGAGGCAGGATGATTTCCTGGTGTAGGTTGTTGGGGTGGGGGCAGGTTGTACCACCAGTATTGGGGTGGTGAGCAGTAGTAACACCAGTGTGCATAGGGCACTGCCTACAGAGGCAGTTCACCCGGGTCCTATCTAGGCCCACTTGGAGGTCTGAGGCTTGTTCCCCAGGCAGTAACCTTGGCTCTACATCTGGGAACTCCAGGGCGTCAAGCTTCCAAAGATGGCACTAGCATCCAACTCCTCTCCTCAGATCCCTCAAGACCTGATTGGCTCTTTCCAAACCACCAAATGGCTCCTGATTGGACTGTTCAGGAACCACCCCCAATTGGTCCTTTTTACAAACCCAAATTTGCATATCTCCCCTGATTTGTCGAGGCCTGTATGGAGTGACATTCTCTGATTGGTCCCTGGCTAGCCCCTGAAGGGAATATAAGTGCGGTGCATGGAACAGTCAGGGTCCATTCTACTAACTGGGACAGGGATAAAGAGCCATGTTGAGTTGAGCACTTGGTGTCGGCATCTTCACTGGGAAGAAAGAAGCAAGGAGCCGCCATGAGCATAAACCTCTGAGCTGTCCCCAAGGACTGGCAGAGTTGCTGTGGGCCTCCTTTCTGGGTGATGCAGTTCTCTGGTGCTTGGCTCCCCCTCACCAGATGGTGGGTCCTTGGCAGCTAGTTCCCCCTCAGGACCTGAGCAAGCCCAGTGGCAGGGTGACGCCCCACAAGTGTGCACTGACTGACTAGGTTGTTGGGGTGGGGGTGGGTCGTAGGTGAGCGGTGGTACCACCACTGTGCACTGACCAACATGTTGGGGCACCTGCTGTGCACCAGGCTGTGATGAGACATCTCTGACCATAGCCAGCCAGATTTTACAAACATCCTGCCCCAGCACCTTTCCCAGGTCACACAGCAGAAGCACAGGTGTCCTCAGGGACCTTAGGTGATGGACAGGAACCCCCTGGGAGCTGCCACCCTGGCAGGGCTTTGCCTGTCTCCATTGTGTCCACATCTGTCTTGTACTTCAGCCTAAATTATGGCCAGGACTAGCAGAGGCCAGCAGGGCCGGCTCTCTGCTTTCCTCTCTGTAGGGCTCTGAGGTGGTGGGCAGATGAAGGTGGCTGGAGTCTGGTTCTAGCAGAGACATGCACTGTGCGTGCCCCAGCTGGGGGAGGGTACCCAACAATGGGGAGGGTGTCTGCTGGTGAGCATCGGGAAACTGAGGAGCCCCTCCAGGCACCTCTGGCAGGGAAGACTGAGTGCAGGGCAGGAGGCACCCACAGACCTGCTGTCAGGTCCTGGCAGTGAGACCCGGAGGGCTGCTGTGTGCTCTCAGCACCACTAGGTGTGTGTGGGTTAATGGGGCGTCTTTCAGGAGATTGGAGGGCTGTAGGAATTTCAAGGAAGCCACTCTTTGTATCCAATGATGCAGAGCCTTGGGGGGTGATCTTACAAAGGTACCTGTGAACTTCTAGAGAAACTCTCCCTCTGCTAGCCAATGCACCTGCTCACTGCTGCTGCTGGAGAAATATTGTTTTTCCAGTACCATCTTCTGGGCTGGGATTTAGCTCATTTGGTAGAGCACTGCTCTGCAGTCTCTGAGGTCCCGAGTTTGATTCCCAGCACCGCAAAAATGGGAGAAGGACGTGGCAACCCACTCCCAAGGCTATCCCGAAACAATCAGCCCTTGAAAACCCATAAGGGTCGCTATGAGTCGGAGACGACTCGATGGCACCTAACAACAACAACAGTGCCATCTTCTCAATCGTACGCGACTGACTCTTACCGCATCCCTGGCTGGCAGGGATCCTGGGAGGCCTGGAAGACGTCCTAGGATCAGCGGACAATGCACAGGGCAGTTCTGTGATTCGGGGGTGCTTTCAGGAGAACCCCGGGGTGCTGAGAGAAAAAGTATCAGAGAATACAGAAGACCCTTGTTTACCCAAGGGCTCCCTGAGTGTGAGGTTTGACCTGAAGTTTTGGACAGTCTGGGAGCTGACATGGGGCTGGACTTCAAGGCAGAGAGAACCATGGGAGCAGCGGCAGGAAGGCAGGTTTGGGGTTTCCCAGAGGCCCCCCCTGTTTCAGTAGGAAAGCTGGCTGTAAGTAGGAGACAGAATGCACCTGGACCCCCGAGTCCTGGGAGCTGTGAGACCTGCCCACAGAGGGCGGGCTGGAGAAGGACAGGTCCACAGGGTACCAAAGGCTGAGGTTCCAGGTGACTGCGGTGACCGGAGAAGCGGAACGTCCTTGAGGACACGGGGACTTCTGGTGAAGGTGACTCCACCATGGTGCTGTTGGCTAGGAGCAGGGATGGAGAGGAGCTGGCTTTGTGCGGAAGACAGTCGCTTGTCTGGGGACTTAAGTAGCAACAGTGACAGGGGTAAGGGTGGCGCTCAGGGGCCTGATGCATTTATGGCTGGGTCTGGCACCAAGTCTCCAGGCCAGGTGGCAATAGGACTCAGCTGCAGAGTCTGTCATCACCTGCAGGGTGGGAGGTGGCTGTCAGCCTGCGAGTAGGCATGGTCAGCCAGGAGGGCACCTGGAGGGTCCCATCTAACTCCAGATTCAGCGTGGGAGCCCAGGGACAGTGGACTGCGATGCTCAGTGCACAACGGAGCTGACCAACGAGGTGACCCTGTTCCCCAGGGTTACAGAGCAGCCGCCAGGCTCTTCCTAACGCTGCTGTTTGGGAAGCGTTGCCACGCGCACCATCTGCTGTTTGACAGACAGGAAACAGAATCTCAGGGAATCTCAGGTCAGCCAGCCAGTAAGCAGGGGCAGCAGAACATCCTCCCCCTCTTTCTTCCTTCCTTCCTTCTGGTTTTGCTTTTGTTCTGTGTTCGTTTGTTTGAGACAAGATCTGGCTGCGTAACCCAGGCTGGACTCCCACTTGAGATCCTCCTGCCTCGGCCTCCCAAAGGCTGGGGTCACAGGCCTCCTCTGTCCTTCTTCCCAAGTCACGTCTTAGCCTCCGCCCCACCTCTGAGTTTTCAGCTGGGTCTGATATGTTACGCCTCTCAGCGTTTTTGCTCAATTGCTTTAGAAAATAGGGGCGATAACACAGAAATTGTTTTCCACTTATTAAAAGTACATGCGTCTTGCGCTTTATTGATGCTCACAGGATGGAAATTGAAGGTGCCAATAGGTAATTAGAGTGAGTATTAGCAGTAGCCTGACTTACCGGTTTAAAATAATTGGAAATTGGTTTTCCCATGTGGAAGTGGAAAATGTGAAGAAATACCATAGCTAAGACTTCATGCCGAGGCCGACTTGAGCATCTGCACATGTCATTGGTCATGGGGGCCTGGAACCGACCCCTGCAGACGCTGAGGGATAGCTGTACAGGGATAAATAGTACATGTAGGGCTTGGTGCCAGCCTTGGCTCCGGGCATCCAGCAGGGGTCTTGGAATATATTCTCCGCTACTGCTTTCCTGTTCTTTGTTTCCCCCATACCACTCCAGGTTTCCATCTCTGTGACCTCTGTCATGGCCATGAGGAGGGCAGGCAGGGCTGTGTAATGGGGTGCATGTGCTGGGGGCTGAAAAGTGCAGACCTTGGTTCTCCCTCAGTTCTGGATGCAGGAAGTGTAGACCAAGGCACCTGCAGGGTGCTGCTCGCCCCAGGGGTCCCGTCCCGTCCTTCCAGCATCTGGTGGTCCTGGCTCCCAGGTTCCAATAGGGGCTCCAGTCTCCTGTCTTCACCCAGTGTCCTCCATGCAGGTCTGTGTCCTCCCACCATCCTCTACTCCTACCAGGGCACCAGTCCTAGAGGATTAAGGCCCCCCCTCCAGTGACCTCTCAGAGCTGGGGTTTAGCTCAGTTGGTAGAGCACCACTCTGCAGTCTCTAAGTTCCCAAGTTTGATTCCCAGCACCACAAAAATGGGAGAAGGATGTGGCAACCCACTCCCAAGGCAATCCTGAAATAGCCATTGAAAACCCTATGAGGGTCTCTATGAGTCAGACTCGACTCGATGGCACCTAACAACAACAGTGACCTCTCACCCAAGGACGCCTGCAAAGTCCGTATTTCCAAGTAAGCTCGTCTCACGGGTCCTGGAGCTAGGACCTCCAGGTGTCCTCCGGAGGACACAGTTCGTGTGCGTGTATGTGTTCTGTGTGAGTTCACGTGTGCAGTGCACATGCCATGCATGTGCCCATGGGATGTGCATGCGTGCACCCTTACACACATGTGCGGTACACCTGTATGGGTGTGCACATGCGTGTGGCGTGTCCCTATGTGCATGTGGCACACATGTGGCACGCCTATGAGTGCACACGCACATCTCTGTGCACCTGTATGGCATACTCGTGGTCCTGTGTGTGGTGTGCACATGTGTCTTGTGCATTGGTGTGTGTCCACATGTATGGGGCATGCATGTACATGGGTGGTGATCATGTGTGCGGCACACGTGTGGACCTGTGTGTGTGTGTGTGTGTGTGTGTGTGCGCTTGTGTTCATGGTGGGGTAAGCTCTGCCCGGCAGGGTTGACTGAGCCATCCCTCGTCAGGACCTGGTGACCTTCCGTGATGGAGATCCCATGGATTCACCCATTCCAGGTATTACACAGGTGTCTGTCCTGACAGGCAGGGCCTGAGCACACAGCCCGCTGCCTCCTGCCTAGCTGGGAGGCCCCCCGCAGGTGGGTGTTCCTATTTGCTCTCAGGCCTGGCTTCTGAGTGTGGCCAGGCTAAGCGACCCCAGCTTTGCTTCCCCAGAACGCTGGTCTGGGGTGGGTGTGGGACCTGGCGCGCCGCAGGCTGGCTGCTGTCTGCAGGTGCGGGAGCAGAGCGCGTTCAGCCTGCCTTTGTCCTAGGCTGTAAATTGTCAGCCTGCAAATAGAATTTCCAAACAGGCACCAGGGAGTTTGGGGCGCAGTCTCGCTGGTTTTATGGAGGGTTTATGAGCAATGGCAGAGCAGTTATGGTGGGTTTACGGAGGAGTCTGGGTGGCTCGGGAGGCATCCCCAGGCCCACGCTCCCCGCCTGTGCTCAGAGCCCCCACCCGATCAGCCAGTTGGCTGACCACAGTTTCAGCAGAGGCCCAGGCTGCGAGTTCTGCATTGTTTCACAGAGAGCAGTGCAGAGCCCGGGTGGCTGTGGGAAGGCCTTTCTATTTCTGCCTTTTTGCTTGTAGTTTTGTCCACTTCTGGGCAAATGAGCACCTTCTGGGTGCACCCCAGGGCTCTGCCACACAGCATAGTGGTGAGGAAAGGATGCCTCCTGGTCTGGCCCGGATGTTCAGACAGGCGGCATTGCCACACACACAGATACTAAACACAATTCACTCAGGACCCTGGGATGAGGGGCACGGACTCCTGTGGCCCTCAGGAGGCCGGTGGAGATGGGAGAAAGGAAAAACCGCAGGTGCTTTTGCCTTCCAGGGACAAACACCCATTTTGGTGGTCTTGGTGGTCACGAGAAGACAGCTGTTGCTTTGTCAGTGATCAGACGGAGAGTGAGTTCTTTCCTTGGTGGTGGTGGTGGTGGTGGGAGAGCGTTCTTTCCTCACTGAAGGATGCTTGTTCCAGAGCAGAGTCCTCCTGTCCGAGTCATCGCTTGGAGTTCCCAGAGCTGAGGTCTGCAGGGCCAGGCCACAGAGGGAAGGGCCACTCCCAGAACAGGCTCCCAGGCTGGAGCCTCGAGGCTGGGAAAAGAGGCTCCTGGGCCACGTGGCTCTCTGCAAGTGAGAACCTGGGGAGGGGCTGACCTCAGGGTCTGAGCTGTAAAATGGGTGCCATATTGAGGGCCGGGTAGGGTGTCAGGAGAGTCAGGAGCAGCAGCAGGTGCCAGGGCCGGCATGGAGCACGCACTGACAGAAGTTGGCACCCGCTATAGCAGCACTTGGGCAAAGCCCTCGTTCTGCAGAGGGCCTCCCCCAGGACAGCCAGGGGCAGGAGCGGCCGTGGGTCATAAAATTCCTTCTGCACCCTGTCAGGTGACTTTGGGGCTTTGCGTCCACACTGTGGAATCATCTTCCCACTCTCTATTGAGGTAAGAAAAGCAGGGGAGCAGCAACAATGACACCACCACTGGTGGAGCCCACGCTCTGTGGCCATTGCCACGGGGGCCACATCAGCACTGCTGGGCCACATGTGCACAGACTCTGCCATCGAGGATGGCTAGAGACAGTGCCAGTGTCCCAGAGCAGGTGCCAAGAGGCAAGAGGACGCTAAGGGAGGAGGCACTTGCATTGCTCACCTGTCTTGGCAAACCTAGCAAACAAGCTGGAAGGTTTGAACTTATGCACTGAGTCTGCAGCTCCTGCTTAGCAGGGAGAAGATGGTCACCTAGCGCGGCTTTCCATTCTGGACCTTCCCTAGCTCCATGGGTTCGAGTCTTCTGGCTTGTTCACAGCTCAGAGGCATCTCGGAGCAATGCTCCTGGCTCCTCCCCCTTGTGTCTTTCTGTGGCTTTGTTTTCCCCACCTGAGTCTGCAGGGGCAGATGGGGCTGGGCCAGGGGCAAGGGGCCTGGGGCTGGAGTCCACTGAGTCATAGAGCGGCCAGCTAGGCACGCAGGTTGGGGACAGAGCCAGAGGTCGCACACAAGTCTCGGCTAAACCTTTGTAGTGTCACGTGCCCCATGTCCTCTGCCAGGACACGTGGGGCTCTTCCAGAGACTCCTTCTTGGGACTCTCCCATGGAGAGGTGAGGGGGTGTCCCTAGGGGACCCAGCCCTGAGAGGCACCACGCGGGGTCCTTGTGCTCACCCTGGGGTCCTCTCACCCACCCCGACCCGGAGGCAGCGGCCCTGGAGTGGAGACTCTGTGCGGCTCTGCCCAGGGAGCCTCGAGGCCTGCAGCAGAGGGTGTGGAGGGCAGCGTGCGTCCCCAGGGCCGGGCCTTGCAGTGTGTGACAAAACTGCCTGGCCCCCCAGAGATTCCCTGGAGACTCTGGTTCCACCTCCTGCTGGGTGGATTCTAGAAGAAGCTGGAAGCGGCCTGAGAGATCTGGGCACACAAGGAAGTTGAGGCCCGGAGACATCCAGCCACTTATGCAGCACAGGTCTAGACCCCTCGCAGAGCTCAGCCCGCGCGTGCTGGTGAGTGAAGGACAGAAATAAGGGTTGACAGAATTTGCTCCACGGGTTTTCTTTCATTTGCTGCGCGGTGTTAGCGAGTGCCGTCTGGGTCTTGGTTTTACCATCGTTGGCGTGGAGGCAGCTCTCTGGTCCCTCTGGGGTGGTGTGGGCTGAGGACCGCAGTAAGCGGCAGCCCCAGAGGGAGGCCTTTGTGCCATCACCGGCTTCCATTTCCTCCCCCGGCTGGGAGCTGAGCTTTGAGGCCCCCTCTCAGCCTAGACCCAGAGTTCCTGGCCCCGGGTGAACCTGGTATAGCAGCTGGCCACCTCCGCTCCACAGACCCGCATGCATGTGTGTGGGCACGCGTGCCCATGCACACTTACACAGACTTTCCCACACAGGGATTTCAATGCACATGCGTGTGCATGACATACACGTGCCCACACAAACCCCACAAAACACGCGGGTGCACACAGACCCACAGAAATGTATGTGTCCAAATGCACACGTATCCACACAGACACGCCTGTGGGCATACGTGTGCACAACACGTGGTCTCCCATCCACGTGTGCCCAGAAACAGTCACACACAGATGCACGCATGGCACCTGTCCCAGCCGGCTGCCACCCTCCTACTCAGCCGCTCCGTGGTGAAGCTGCCAAGTGGAGCTTGCGTCCCTGGAGGAGGCTCCATGGCCTCTGCAGGCAGGTGGCTGAGGAGTATGAGGAGTAGACACCCCCAGCCCTCTGGAAGTGGCGGAGTGAGCAGCAGGTCACAGTGACAGGGCTGGACCAGGTGTCCTGACACAGGTAAATCCAGGGGGGGACCTGAAAGCCCAGCCACATTCCCATCCCAGGGCTTCATACTCCCCCCATAGAGAGATGGTGAGGGCACCTCCTCATTACAAGCTATTGTCCCTGCCCGAGTGGCTCAGAGGTGGCAGTAAGGAGCTGCCACACGGCTCCCATCTTGGTGAGATCCTGGGAAAGCCCTGGAGTCACCAGCCAGCATGGATTCCAGACTCTGCAGCCTCAGCCTTGAGAGGCACCAGGTTACAGCCTCGTGGTGGGCCAGGCTAACAGGCCCTTGTGGGGAAGGTTCTAGGCACAGAAGTTGAGAGGAGACTCCAAGAACACATCCTCTCAAAGAAGCTGATGTCCCCTCGGTGGGGGAGAGGAGCCCCAGGAGGGGCCACTTGGGGATGAGCAGTGGCCAGCTACCCTGCCCCAGTTCTGCTGCCTTAGCCCTTGGAATCTTGCTGCCGCAGTCCAGAGAGGCAAAGAGAGGAAAGGAAGCAGTCAGCCATGACCGGTGAAGGGAGAGGACAGGGCGATCTGCAGAGGCAGAGGGAAGCTGGCAGGGCTGAGAGGCCCCCTTGCTCCGCACAGTAGCAAGCACCTCCTTGTTGGGCTGGCCCAGCCACTATCCAGGGGGGGCAAGCACGTGGCAGCGTATTAACTGCAGGGCCCAGCGGCAGCTGTGTTGCCTGTGTGTGTGTGTGTGCATGTCTTCATGTCTGTGTGTGGGACACGCACAGCAGGTGGATGGGACTGAGTGGCCCTCCATGCACAGGAGGAGCGTGTGCACGTGGCAGAACGTGGCGACAGAGGACGTGGCAAGCACAGGTGTGCCGATGCTCTGGCTGGCTCTGCCTCCTTCATCCTCTGCGGGATGGGAACAGCATGGCGCCACACCCTCTGAAGGAGACGCCATGATTCCCTCTGACTGCGTTCTCGTCTGGGAAATCACCCACGCTGTGTTTGGTGGATGGAGGGATTTTTGCCCAGCAGGGAACTGGGTCCAGTTGGCTGGCGGCCCCGGTTTGCCTCTGCCTTTGCTGGGGCTCTGCAGCGTCCCCTACGCCCTGTACGTGCTAGACACTCTCGGCCTGCCGCAGAGGGAGAGGAAGAGGAGGGAACTTCCCGACGCCCCGCCCCAGTGTCTGAGAATTCAGTGTGGGAAGATATAGGGACAGAGGGAAAGGAGGCAAGGCCGCAGGATATTCATGAGTTTGGAATCCAATGTTTCATTTGCAGCCGGCGGGCTGTGCAGCGCTCTGGAAGTGGCCTTGATGGACGGTTGTGGTGGTGCACTTCGTCCTGTGTGCCGTGAGTGGGCACAGTGACTTCACGTGAACGAGCCTTTGCTTCCCCCACGTGCATCTGGGCACACGCTGACCTCACATGTGGCATCCGGGTAAATCGGAAGAAACTTTTCCCATACAATTTCCTGCCCTGAGTTTGGCAGCCTCATTAAGCCTCCGAAGTTTCCAGAACCATGACATTCCATTGCATTTTTATATGAAGACAACGGGGGCCCCATTCTAGGACCTGAGGCCTAATCCACAAAGACGCAAGGCTCCATCTGTATAGACAGACTTGTTTCTCTGGGACAGGGATGACTTTGGATGTGCTCTCTTTAGCCTGTGTTATTTTAAGTATGTGGTCAACTGGAGGAGCCAGGTGAGCGATGACCAAATGTAAAGATTTTTTAAAGCCTAGGGAGACGTTTGCTTCTCTGCTTCCGTCCACTGTTGGTGTCAAGCTGCCCACTTGCAAACCATACCATGAACCTTGGGGAATCCTGTGGAACATTGTTTTTTAAAAAACAGGAAGCCAGGTGGGATGGAATATGCGTGTAATCCCAGCCACTCAGGAGGCAGAGCCAGGAGAATCACAGGTTCAAAGCCAGAGGAAGCCTGTTGCAATTTAGTGAGACCCCGTCTCATGATAAAAAAGGATCTGGGGGTGCAGTCCAATGGCAGAGCACTTGCAAAGTATGTGCAAGGCTCTGGGCTCAGCCCCCATGAAAAGAACTGTCCTAGATCAATTGTGCCTATAGCTGTACCACTGTGGCATATGATCCCATCAAATCTCAGAAGCTAAGCAGGGTTGGGCCTGGTTAGTACCTGGATGGGAGACCACCTGGGAACACCAGGTGCTGTAGTCTTGGGGAAAAGACCTGGCAACCCACTCCCAAAAAATCAATCCGCCATTGAAAACCCTATGAATGGCAAAGGAATAGCAGAGAAGCACTGACAATAGTGTTTCCCTGTTTTATGTAGGCTCACTATGAGTTGGACACCAACTACATGTCACCTAAGAACAACAGCAGGTCGATTGTACTACTCTAACAAAACATCTTAGCCCAGGTAGTGTCTAAATAGCAGAAACTTAGTTCTCACGGCTCTGGAGGCTGGGATCCAAGATGGGGATGCTGGGAAGGTTCAGTGTCTGGAGACCACTCACTGCTTCCAAGATGGCGCCTCGCTCAGCATCCTCACACGGTGGAGGGAGAGCAGCACATGGATGAACAAGTGCTCTGCCCTCAAATGGCAGAAGGGAAGGAGGACCTGGAAACTCTCTGCAGCTTCTTCTGTGAGGGTTTTAATCACGTTTAGGTGGTGGAGCCATCATGGCTTCCTCAGCTCCCCAAAGCCCACCTCTCACTACCAGCACCTTGCAGTTTTAGTTCAACCCATGGAGGCTGGAGGACCAGGTAGGTTCAAAACACAGCACTGTGTCTTTGCTTCCACCAAGCTCTTGTTCTTCTCACAGGCAGAACAGATTCATTGGCTTGGGATGTAGCTCTCAGTGCCACACATACGCAAAGCCACAAACAACAACAAAAACAAACCCTGAAAATATGTTAATTCCATCCCAGTAGCTCCAAAAGTCTTAGCTCATTCTAACAGCAAATCTTAACTCAAAATTCCAGTCTCACCCGATCAAATGTGGGTAAGGCTCAAGGGAGCATTTCTCAATGAGGCAAATTCCCTTCCAGCAGTGAGATAGCAGCTCCAACATGTTTTGTGCTTCCAAAATACAGTGGTGGCATAGAGCTAGCATAGATATTCCTGTTCCGAAGGGGAAAAGCAGGAAAGAAGGGAGGAATGACAGGTCTCAAGCCTGAAGGATCAGGAATCATCGTCTTTGGCTCATGCCCTGCCTTCTAGGTGCCCGTGTGTGGGGTCCTGTCCCTGCTGCTTTTATTCCCCAAGGCACCAGGCACCCGTATCTGAGCAGAGGTTGGTGTGAGTATAAGGACCAGGGGCTCCATGTAGGTGGTGCCGGCAGCTGAGGCCCCCTCCTTTGAAACTGCTTGGCTCCCAGGACCCTTGCATGCTAGGCCTGTGAGAAGGGGCAGCCAAGGGACCCAGCACTGCCTTGGGAGTCATTCTTCCATTGTTTTGGACACTAGGTCCTGGCTTCTGTCAATCCCTGCTAATCACCCTGGAAAATGGTCAGGCTGCGCCCATCATGTCAGCTCCTGAAAGGGCTTGCTCAAACGCTCCAATCTGGACAGGCTGAGAATCTTTCAAAATTGTAAGTTCTACTTCCCTTTTGGTTGATAACTCCATTTTTAAGTCATTTTTCTCTTCTCCCAAGAATGAGGCCGCTCTTACAACAATTTGCTCGGTTATTGTCTTAGCCAAATGTCCAATTTCTTCCTCCTTTTTTTTCTTCTCCTCACAGTACTGGGAGTTGAACCCAGCATCTCACACATGTTTTGCAAGTGCTCTACCACCGGGCTGCACCCCTAGCCATATTTTGCTTTTTATTTTGAGTCAGAATCTCCCTAAATTGCACAGGCTGCCTCTAACCTTAAACTTGGGATCCTCTGGCCTCCACTTCCTAAGTTGCTGGGATTCCCCTTTGTAACAAGAATCGCCCTTCTTCCTTTGTCCCACAGTGTGCTCCTCACGCATGCCTCAGACCGCATCAGGTTGACCTGAACCACCCGTAATGTAGAAACCCACACGTTGCTCATGACCGTGTAGACCTCCTCAGGAGGGCTGAGGTCTTTTCTGCAGCTCTCATCTCCAGAACCCTCGTGGCGCACCCTTAGTGCTCGATTTATGAATTTTTCATGGTGTCCACCTCCAAGATCTCCCACAGTCTATCCATCGCCCAGTTCCAAAGCCACCTCCATAATACCAGATATTTGCTACGGCTGGCTGGACCCCACTCTTGGCCCCAATTTTCTGCCTCACTTCGTTTGGGTTTCTATAACAAACTACCGGAGACAGAGAGGCTTATAAAGCAGAAATTTATTTCTCACTGTACTGGAGATGGGGACGTTCAAGATTACGCTGCTGGCAGATTGTGGTGAGGCCTCATTGTCTGGTTCAGAGATGAGGTCCTCTGGTGTTTTCACGTGGCGAAAGGGGCAAAGGTGCTTCCATGGGCTTCTCCTTAAGTGCACTAATTCCATTAAGGAAGGCTTGGCTCTCCTGACCTAATCTACTTAAGGCCCCCTCCGCAGACCATTGCCTCACTGTTAGGATTTCAACACGGGAGCTCCTGGGGGAGGCACCAGCAGCCGCTCTCATGGCACGTTTGCCTGGCTGGTGGCGCTGGCCACTCTTCTACCACACACCCACGCTTCCAAGTATGCTTCTACCACAGCACTTCTTACGAATTTACTCCAGTCACTCAGTGACAGCAGTAATTCCAAATGCATGACCGTATTCTGCGGAATGAATTTGATCCGTAATGGCCGGCGTCGTGGTAAGCGTTAATCTCTTCTGTGAAGTTGAGCCCCTGGGAGGCACAGGGTGGTGGCCAGGCTGTTCTGACTGACATGTTATCTCACCGACTCTTACATGGTTTTGCTCAAGCAAACTTGAAATGCCCTGTGTTAAGTCTGAATGGCAGTCTGGATCCAAAGGAAACCCATGGGCATGCTTTTGTGGGAGGAGGTTTCATCCACCGAATTGCTGCTCGTAAGAATGGTGTGGTACCCACAAAGCCACCAAAGGGCTCTGGGCCTGTACCCTTCACAGCGTGTCACAGGAAGAACAGATGACCCTGGGGTTTCAGAACAGGCTATGTTGTTTCTAATCCTAGGATAGAGAGCACTGCACGGATGCATGGAGGTCTCCCTTCCGCAAAGCCCCTCCCAGACCTGCCCCCGGTGTCAGGGGGACATGGCCCACATGCCACACACAGTGGAGGCTAGCCTGTGTAGGAGTCTGTGGGAGCACCCTCAAATTGATCTCTCCACAATGTGCTCCACTCTGGCTTGCAGCACCCTGCGATTTCCCAGTGCCTCTGGAGCTGGCCGACCTCAGGGGGAGGCGGGCGTCAGAGTCTGTTGGCAGCAGGGCAGCTGCCTGCCTGGCTTGCTGTTTGATTCCTATTCTGTACCAGGGGCCTGGTGGGCTGCCATCAGGTAGTGTCTTGCACACTCGCTGCAAGGTCCCCAAGAGTTTCATGATATGAAACTTTTAAGTTTTAAGTTTGTATAACTATATTACAGAAAATGTTTGAATGATTAAAAGTTGTTTTTTTTTTTTTGTGGTACTGGGGGTTGAACTCAGGGCCTCGCGCTTGCATGCTCTGCAAGTGCTGGACCACTGAGCTGCACCCCAAGTCCACTTTTTTTTTCTTTTTGAGACAGGGTCTCGCTAAGTTATGCAGACTGCCTCTGGTCTCGAACTTGTGATCCTCCTGCCTCCACCTCCCAAGCCACTGGGATTACAGGTGTGCGCCACTGTGCCCAGCTAAGAGTTTCATTTTTCATGCCAGGGTTTAGGGAAGTGACCCCAGGATTAACAGGGAATGCCAGAACTCACGTCATGGGTGAGAACCACTTATGTTTTATCATATGGTGACTGAAGGTATGAGAAGACACTCCTGGCCTCTGTCCTAGAGTCCTGACACCTTCTAGGGGACCTGGTGGTAGCCTCCAAAAGGACTGGCCACAGAAAAGCAAAGTCTGTCCTTTGCGCTGTCCATGGTCCTTCTCTGGAGTTGCCCATCTCCACCCTGGTGTCAGGAGCTGCGGGCTGACTGGCTGCCTCATGGGATACAGCAAGTGGGACGACGCCGGTCAGTGCTCTTCACGGGACGGCAGCGAGCTGGACCGAGCCGGAGCGGCCCCTGGAGGTGCCCTGAGAGTGGCAGGCCAGCCCTTTTCCTGAGCAGCAGCTGCTGCTGCCGAGTGCAGACCTGACGGTCCCCGCCCACCCTGACTTGGCCCGCGCCCCGCTCCCGGCACCATCTGCCTGCTCCCGGCTGGCACCCTGTCAGCCCTCACAGCACAGCCACGAGCTTGGAAAGCTGGAGCTTGGCTTAGCAGAGGATGAATTTGAAATCTTCCCTCTGGGCCCTCTTCCCTCTTCCCCCTCCTCACCCCCCTCCAGGACCAATTTATCTGCCAGTCCAGGCTCCAAGTGGAGCTGGGGCCAAGTTGGCGACCTGCCCGCGCTTATCAGCCTCTGTGACCAGATGGCAGGAGAGCAGCCCACGGCAGGCAGGACAGGGCTGGGGAGCCCCCGTGTGCGGAGCGGGCTCACGGGGGAGGCGGAGGCCAGACGCTCCCCAGGCTGCAGGGCGGCGTGGAGGAGAGGGACACCCTGTCCCCGAGGGAGACACTCAGCTGCAGGGTGGGCCTGTGTGGGCTTGCGGGGCACGTGTGGGTGCGCGCATGGGTGTGCGCCTGAGAGCATTTGTGCGCACACTCGAGCCGCAGCTGTAAGTGAGCCTACGTGTGCGCGTTCTTGGTGTGGCGGAGGAAGCGGGAGCAAGGGCACTGCACGCCCCCTGGCTGTTTGGAGTCCCTGCCTGGGAGGTGACATGTGCAGTTGGCTGTGGCTCGGTCTCGTGCTGAGCTCGGGGCAGCTGCGCTGTAGTTGCAGTGGGCGCTCAGGGCTGGAAGGGGGCCCTGGCTGCCAGTTCTCGGCTCCTTCATTCATTCCCAACCCTCTAGGCACTGTCTCTTCTGCCCACCGCTGGACTGCGGAGGCATTGGGGAAACTGAGGCGAGGCATTGTTGCTGGCAGCACGAGGACGTGCTCAGGCAGGCGAGGCTGGCCCCACTGTTGCCCCACTGGACACTTCATCCCAGATGACTTTGGGGTTGGTGTCAGGGGCCACGGTCCCTGTGGAAAGTTTCTTCCTGGCCCCCCTGCTCCCACGATCCCTCCACACCCCTGGGTGGTCTCGGCTGCTTCCAGGCCATGGCTCTGCCTCTGTCTCCAGCCTCTGGCTTCTCTGCTTCCCAGCTGCCCTAGGGCCCCTGTGCTGGGGACTCCTGGGGTCTGACAGGGCCTCAAAAAGGCCAGCCTGCCAGGCACGGTGGCACACACCTATAATCCCAGCGGCTCAGGAGGCAGAGGCAGGAGGATTGCAAGTTCGAGACCAGAGGCAGTCTGTGTAATTTAGCAAGACCCTGTCTCAAAAAAAGTAAAAATATGGGCTGGGGGTGCAGCTCAGTGGTCCAGCACTTGCAGAGCATGCAGGCGCCAAGTGCTGGGTTCAACCCCCAATACTGAAAAAAAAAAAAAAAAAAATGGCCAGCCTGGCGCCATCTTGACTTTGCTCCCAACCTGCCCCTTCCTGCCTTTTGTCCCCAGGAGGCCCTCTTCCCTCCCCCACCTAAGCCAGGAATCTAAGTACCCCCACCCACTCCCCAACTATGCACCCCCCACCCACAGGCCCTCCAGCCCTCAGTGCCTGAAACTCAGGTTCCTTCATCCCTGCTCTTGACCTCTCGCGCCCTGGGCCGCTCTCTCCTCCAGCTGTTGCCCTCCGCTTCCTGCGCTGCATCATGGGTCCTCTCAGGGCACATGTTGTTTGTGTGTGCATGTGTTTGTGCGTGAGCACCCACTACCATCCGGGCTTTGCCACCACCCTGCTCTGCATCTGTGTGGCCCCTCTGGCTGCCTAGGCGCCCCCCATCCCATCCTTGCCAGGCTCATCTCATTCATCAGCATCCGCCAGGAGCACCCGTTCAGTGACAGGCAGAGGTCATGGGTCCTCCCAGGGCCCATGTGTTACGGTGGACAGCGTTATGGTGGATGGTGAAATGTCCCCACAGGCTCCTGTGCTGAATGCTTGTCCTCAGCCGGTGACACTCTTCTGGGAGGTTCAGGGACCTTTCAGAGGCAGGGCATAGCTGCAGGAAGTGGGCGACTGGGGAGGCGTCCTTGGGGCCCGTGTTTTGTTCCTATCCACGCTCCGGCTGCCATCTCGATCCGCCCCACTGTGGCCCAGAGTCAGCAGAGCTGAGGGCTGCGACTGAGCCTCTGGAACCACAGCTAACGCAAGTCCCTCCTCCGTGAAGTTGTCAGGTGTCCACTCACGGCCACCAGGAGTCTGGCGGCCACAGCACACTTCCTGTCTGCTCTCTGCACGGTCCTTGGTGACCTTTCTTCTTATGGTGCAGACAGAGTCTTTTCAGCCCCTGCCTCAGGCTCCCTGACGGCTCCTCATGACCATCAGTAGACCCTTCAAAGCTGCCTCTAACTCCCCGAGGAATGCCCACCTTCTCCCCGGGACCCTCAGCCTGCCCTCACCTCCCAGCAGTGCGCTCCGCTGTGCTTAGATGCCCTCTCTGGCCCTGCGTGTTGGGAAGGGGCCCCTGGCCTTCTTGCCGTCTTGCCCACACTCCCCACTCTGGTGGCCTTGACGTTTCACCTTCCTACTGCCCTCAAGAGCGCCTGCTGCCCGCATCCGGTTCTCCGGGTCCCAAGAGATGCAATCCTGTGCCCTGTCCTGACCCCTCCCCGTGCCTGCGGCTCTGGCCGCCACCCTGCCCTGTCAGCTCTGGCTCTGACGTTTCGCGCCTGACAAGGCAGAGTTCCTTCCTGTTGTGTCCAGAGGCCTCCCAGAGCGTCTCCCCTCGTCTTCGAGACGTGCTAGTCCTTCAGGTCAGTGGTCACGTCTGTCCCCCGACCCCGTCAGCGTGGGGTTCCACCCCCCTCTGCAGTAATCGGCCACCGATGGGAAAGCCCTCACCAGCAGGGTGCGGTACCCACAATTCCAGCCGGCTCTTTGCTTCTCTCCGCTTCCTGTACTTATGACCCCTTGGGTGTTCAGTTCAAATGCAGATTCCGATGGGGGGCTGGGCCTGGGAACCTGCATATTTAGAAGCACATTCCGGAGGAAGGGGCTGGACATCTCCAGTCCCTGCCCCTGAGCTCTCCATTCCTAAGGAATATTCCCTGGAAATGGCGGCAGAGACCCTGTCTCCTTCCGCTCACTGCCTTGTGACTGCAGAGCCCCTGAACATCTGCCAGAGCCCTGCTCCTACCTTGGGTAAGTGGGACTGATGATTTCCACCTTGGAGGGCCATCTGCATGTCTGGGCACCAATTGTATACCTTCTACAGTCTGTGCAAGAGGGGAGGATCTGTAGAGGGGACAGTGTCCACCTGGGGTTCCGCTGAGCGGATGTGCACCCCGCTTGCTTTAGCGCCCCACCCTCTGGGGGCCTCCTGCTCCCTAAGCAGCTGCCCTGCCCACTGGAGGGTGAGGAGGGCCATGCCTGCTTAGTGCTGGCCACTTTTGTGTGCTCTGTGTGTGCATGTGTTTGTGCACGTGTTTGTATGCACACTCGTGCACGTTTGTGTGTGCGTGTGTGTTTTGTGTACATTGTGTGCATGTGTTTGTACACTAGTGCACGTTTGTGTGTGCACGTGTTTGTGCGTGAGCACCCACTACCACCCTGGCTTTGCCACTGCCATGCTCTGCATCTGTGTGGCCCCTCTGGCTCCCTAGGTGCCCCCCATTCTATCCTTGCCAGGCTCATCTCTTTCATCAGCATCGGCCAGGAGCCTCCGTGCAGCGTCAGGCAGAGGTCCTGGGTCCTCTCAGGGCTGCAGGTTGGATGGTGGACGTACAGTCAGGGAAGCATCCCAGGACCACAGGACCTCAGCTGTGCCTGTGAGGAGGGCAGGCCCAGGTCTGACCAGCAGTGTGGCTGAGGATCCAGGACTAAGGGCAGTGAGTCAGAATGAAAGGAGGGACCGGGGCAGTGTGGCTGGGGAGCACCTTAAATACACACGGGCAGCCCTGTGGGGCCTGGACTCGCACAAGGCGCAGCAGCGGGTGCAGCCTGGCGGGCGGCTTATGTGGGGCGGGGCAAATGAGGATCTGTCTGTACTGTAGGAGAATGAGGAAGTGAAGGGGTGCGGAGGCTGTGAGCCGGTGGGCCTGACATGAGCCCCCGATGGCCTCCCTCACGTGGGCTCCTGATGTCCACGCTGGCTTGGGGAGCTGGACGTCCACTTCCTGTCCCGTTTCTCAGCTCCCTCATCGTCTTCCATGCTGACTTTCATGGACTTCCTGAGGTCCTGCTCTATGCTTGCCCTGTCCCTAGGGCAGGGACAGGGGCAGAGCTGGCCTTTGCTACTGCCTCTGCAGGATCCTAACACCAAGACCATGCATGGCCGCCCACGGCTGGCCCTGCCAGGAGCAGCCCAGAGTGGGTCTCTGCCACTGAGACCTGCTCATGAAGAGGTCTGTGTGCCTGGCCTGGAGCCCTTTCTCCCTCATGAACCTCCATCAACCACTGGTGGCCCGGAGAGCTCCTTCCAGAGGAGCTGTCCGGGGTGGAGCAGCAGGGGCCTGACCACGCTAAACAGGCTGGCCTGCTGACCCCGGAGCCACGGGCTGGCCTCGGGCCCTTCTGGGGCCTCTCTGGGCGTCACCAGCTGCAAAGCCAAAGAAAAGTTTCTCTTCTCTGTCAAGTCAAGCAGAACAGTCCAGTCTTCTTTTTAATACCTCTAAACAACAGAGTCCTCAAGTCAGTGATGTACATTTGTGGGGCAGCTTTCAAAATGGAAACAGGGTCCTACTGTGAAAAGGAGAGAAGTGGACCCAGCTCTGCTCCCACTGGCACTGCTGTGAATCCACCACAGATGCAAACAGCCGGCTTATTGGCAACCCTTTCTCTCCCCACCGAGGCTGATAATCTTCCAAGAGAGAAATTAGTCACTTGCCAGAACGGTGCCTAAGTTTAGCAGATATCCAGCGCTCTGACGGTTGCAGAATGACCTCTGTCATCTTGCCAGGCAACCACGGATTCCATCAGACAATGGAGCTGTTAAGTCACAGGATTGACTGGGCAAGCCACGGATTGTCCCATCCTACATGAAGGGTGTGGCCAAGGAGAGTGGGCCAATCTCATCAGAGCCACATCCCTTGCACCCCACTGCCCAGGGCAGGCTCCCCCCACTCTGGGGCTCTGCACTGTGCAGACAGCTAGGCAGCCTCTGGGGAGTGCACGCGCCTGCCTCCTGCCTGGGCTCTGCCAGCCGCACGCTGCAGAGACCAGCTGCCCGGAGTGCCTGCTCTCAGAGGTGGGTACTGGGTGGATCTGCCTGTGCTCACAGATTGAAAAAGGAAACCCAGGCTGCTTTTACGTGCGTTGGAAGCAGCCCACACCTTAAGATTATGACGAGGCTCACACCTCACAGGCCAAGAATGTTCCCAGCTATCTCTTCAGATGTGGCCTTTGAGGCCTGGAGAAAGCATGCAGCAGGTCAACTGACCAGTGGTCCGACACAGCAGAAGGAACCAGAAGAGGGAGACAGAATTTGAATCCTTTCGCCTCCCTGAGAGTCATGGCCGATACCGGATCTCGCTTCTACCCGAAGATGTATGTCCTGAGGGTCTGTGTGTATCGGAAGTGGAAAAGGCAGTGCAGGTGCGCTCAGTCACACCTGGAGTCCATCTGTCTAGGACAGCAGGAGGTCCTGAGAGAGTGCATTTCCAGACCCAAGGGTGAGCTGCTGGCAGGTGCCAGAAAGAGCTCAGCTTATTTTGGGGAGAAGAAGAGGGTTCACTTTTGTGATGTGCTTTGAAATCAGGCAGAAGTCAGGAACCATTGGGAGTCCATACCTTTTCCAGCCACTGTCCTCTCCATGGAAGGTAGGGGACAGGGACCTTGGGGCCAGTCGCTGCCCTTGTGAAAAGAAAGAGCAGAGCGGCCTGAAAGGGCATCAGGCCATCTCATCAGCCCTGAAGACTGAATTATCTTTCCAAATCCCTACTCACTAGTCTGTGGCCTTTTGTTACTCAGCCTGTGCTTACTGATGCAGCATCGGAGCTCTGCCCTCTGGGTCCCTAACTAGAGTGATTTCAAAGCAACAGCCTCAAGTTCTTCTACACACAGAGCCACGTCCACAATTCCCCTCTCAGTACACACATCCTTAGGGCAGAAGTGTGGAGGTGAGGCCCCATATTGGCCTCGAGTCTCAGGGAGGTGACAGGATTCAAATTCTGTCTCCCTCATCTGGTTCTTTTTGCTTTGTCGGAACACTGGTCAGTGGAACTCCTCCCGTCTACACATTCCCAGGCCTCCTGGATTGCATCTGTGTGGGTTTATGGCTGTGCCAGACACCAGGGGCTGGAAAGCCATGCTGGCGACTTCAGAGCTGGTGTAAGGGGCACAGACTTCGGGGGCGGTCAGATTCCCTGATGCCCCCCAACACTCACACACACAGCTCTTGGCTGAGATAAGCCTGGGCCACAGAGAAAGGCCAAACCTGGCCACCAGGCCCACAGAATCACCTTCTGGACCTGGCAACCTCTGCCTCAGCACCAGATGCATGCACAGCCCCGGAGGCCTCTGTGCTAGCTGCCTGCATGGTCTTCTCCACAAGAGAAGAGGCCGCAGCCCAAGAGCAAAGGGTTATTTCAGCTTTAGCCCCTGGTCAGACAGCCCCATTCTTGCTGCTGTAATGAATGGCCACAGACTTTAAACAACGAAACAAGAAGAATTTATTCTCTGACAGTTGTCCCCCAGGGCCGACACCAAGGGCTCTGGGGGAAGAGCCTTCCTGCACCTTCTGCCTGCTGTGGCTGCCTCTCTGCAGTCTGTGCCTCTGGGCTCACTCACTCACAGGGCGTCTCCCGTCTGTAAGTCAAACTGCCTTCTACGTGTCCCTCACCTGCAGCCGTAGCCCTGAGGTATCTGATCCCGTTAGATCTTGGAAGCTAAGCAGGGTTGGGCCTGGTTAGTACTTGGATGGGAGACCACCTGGGAACACCAGGTGCTGTAGGCTTGTGAGAAGGACCCGGCAACCCACTCCCCAAAATCAATCTGCCATTGAAAACCCTATGAACGGCAGAGAAGCACTGACAATAGTGATTCCCCTGTTGTACAGAGGGTCACTATGAGTCGGATACCGACTCGACGGCACCTAACAACAACAACAACGTGTCCCTCGGAAGGCCACTCATGCCTGAGTTGGATCCAGATGCGAGTCCAGGATGCCCCCGTCACCGCCACAGAGGTTGCCTTGCAGCTTCCAGTGATCAGGTCTTGTTAGCTCTGAGGCCATGGCCAAGAGGAAGCTGGGTGTGGCCATTCAGCCAGAGCTGGAGCGTGGGGACATCTGAGGCGGGGGCTGCTTCCTGCCTGCTGGAGCCTCAGTTTGTCCATCCTCGGTGGAACTCCTGCCCCTGCTCTCAGACTCAGCATCTGTCCTGAGTCACGGTGCCTGAGAACCTGCTCCCTGGGTGGGAGGTCCTTCCTCTCCCACCCCTGTCCTTGGCTGCGCCTGGGGCATCCTGTCCCGCAGCGCACCACTCCTGAGAGGTGACCGGCTGGTTTAGCCGGCCTCTCCCGCACCCCACGCTCCTGCTGGGGTCTCGTGAGGGAATGTGATTCTGTGGTCCTGGTGGCTATGTGTGGCCCTTCTCTGTGGCCCAGGCTTATCTCAGCACAAGAGCTGTGTGTGTGAGTATCGGGGGGCATCCAGGCACAGAGGAGTGGAAGTGCAGCGGCTGCAAGCCCACCCCTCTGAGTGACCTCTGGGTGCGGAGGGTGAGGAGGAAGCCAAGCTGCCCGGCGGGTTCCTGGGCCTGTGCCTGTGCGCAGAGGTTCCTGGGAAGGAGCCCTGGGTCCTGAGCCCTCCCTTGCGGGGCGGAGAGCGGGAAGGAGCCAGCGGGAAGGAGCAGGCTTGGCTGGGTGCCTCAGCTTCCCATAGCAACGAGGGCAGGCGGCCAGGACGCCCGTCTGCAGAGGCGCGGGCGGCAGGGTGGCCAGCAGGGAAAGCCAGGGAACAGCAGCCCGGCTTCCCCCAGCGCCCTCCACACGCCGGCACCCGAGAGTTCCTGAAATACCCGCACGTCCTGTGGCCCCATCTGTCCTGTGCGGCAGGAGAACAGACAGAGGTAGAGCAATGTGCCCAAAGCCACGCAGCTCATTCTGGGAGAGGTAGGGCTTCGGATAGGGAGGCCGGACCTCAGGGAGCCCCTGTGCTGGCTGCCACAGCCTCCTGCACCCCTGGCTTGAACCCAGTTTCCGTCTGGCCAGGAGCTTTGTTCAAAGCACCTGGCAATACCAGTCATCGGCGTGTTAGTGAGGCGAGATTCTGGGCGCCACATGAGTTTAGGAAGCTCAGGAATTGTGAGGATATCTGTGTGCCTTGCATTCATTTTGGGTCGAGTGCTGGGATTACAGGTATGCGCCACCATGACCAGTGACAGATTTCATTAGCAAGGAGCTAGTACCGTGTGTGGGCTGGGATTTAGCTCAGTGGGTAGAGTGCTTCCCTGAAATCTCTGAGGTCCCGAGTTCAATTCCCAGCACCGTAAAATGGGAGAAGGGCCTGGCAATCCACTCCCAAGGCAATCCCGAAACAGTCAGCCATTGAAAACCCTATGAGGGTCGCTATGAGT
>VMDO01021438.1:0-35504 GCA_007922755.1 Pedetes capensis | reverse complement strand
GATGTATTCATATAGTTGAATCATGTATTTTGAGATTTTTCTCTCACCCGCTGATCCTCTGCCCACTTCTTTCTTCTCTCCTTATATTTTCCCTTCTTAGATAAGTATTATTTTTCATCTTTATATATCTACATATATACATTTATTTCCCTAACATTAAGTTAGATTTAGCTTCCACATATGAGTAAGAACATATGGCATTTATCATGTGGGGGCTGGGCTTATTCACTTAAGATGATGTTCTCCAAGTCCATCCATTTTGCTGCAAATAACATAATTTTACTCTTGTTTATTACTGAGTAATTTTCAATTGTGTATATATACTACAAATTTTCAATTCACTTATCTGTTAATGGATATCTAGATTTATTCCAAACTATTGTGTTTGTGAAGAATTCTGTACTAAATATGAAAGTGTAGGTGTCCCTGTGGCATAATGACTTATCTTCCTTTGAGAGTATTCAAAGGAACAGTATAGCTGGCTCATAGGACAGTTCTATGCTTAGTTTTCTAAGGTACCTCCATATTGATTTCCAAAGTGACTAAGCTAATTTACAATCCCATTAGCAGTGTAAAAGCATTTCTTTTTCACTATATCCTCACCAGCATTCTTACTGGAGTGAGGTGGAATCTCAGTGTTGTTTTGATCTGCATTTCCCTAAAGGCTAGGGATATTGAACCTTTTTTATAAGTCTCTTGGCAATTTGTATTTCATCATTTGAGAACTGTCTGTTCAATTTCATTACTCATTTATTTATTGAGTTCTTTGTTGTCTTGGTATTTGATTTCTAAATTCTTTGTGTATTCTAGAAATTAGTCCTCTATCAGATGTATAGAATACAAAGATTTTCTTCTATTCTGTGGACATTTCCTTTAATTTATTAATTATTTCCTTTACTGTACAGAAGGTTTTTAGTTTCACATAATCCCATCTGTCAATTCTTGGTGCAGTTTCCTGGGGAACCGGATTCTTGTTGAGGCAGTCCTTGCATATGTGTGTGTTGGAGCATAATCCCTTTCTTTTCTTCTTATAGTTTTAAGGTTTCTGGTTTTACGTTTAAGTCTCTCATCCATTTCAAGTTGACTTTTATATGGATTGAGAGATATTGGTCTATTTTTAGTCTTCTACAGATGGATGTCCAGTTTTCCCAGCACCATGTGTTGAATAGGCTATATTTTCTCCACTGAATATCTTAGCTCCTTTGTCAAAAATTAGGTGAGATCTAATATATATTATGTGCAATTATGGTAGACTTTATTGCTGCATAATTTAAATGATGAAATAAAACAGGTGTTCTATCTGACATGTTACTCACAAAACTGTTCTCTAATTTTTGAATAAAAATATTTCAAAGACTGTAATGTTTGAAAAAAATTTAATGAATCTGAGGAATATAATAAACATCTTAAAATTATATTGATATGTGAGGCTTTTTAAGAAATAAATTATAAATAAACAAAGGAGAATCAATAGAAAGAACCCAGTGTTACTAGATGGGAATCAGAAATATAATTATGAAAATGTATGACCTTAAACTATTTTTGATAGCCATTCATGAAAAAGATAGTGTGTCCAAACATCTATATTTCCATGCTTTTTTTTTTTGTTACAGAACCTTGAAACAATGGCATTCAATTAGCAATAAGTTTACCTAGTTCTTATATCTTAGTTTCCAAATACCATGTGCTCTAAAAAGAACTACAAATGAAGCTGGTGCCATGGCACATACCTCTAATCCCAGCTACTCAGCAGTCTGAGTCAACAGGATTGTGAGATTGAAGCAAGTGGCAGATAGGCACTTCGCAAAACCCTCTTTCAAAGTAAAAAAGGGTCTGGAGATGCAGCTCAGTGTTACTGCACTTACCTAGAATATGCAAAGCCCTGGGCTCAATTTCCCAGTACCAATAAATAAATTAATAATAATAATAATAATAATAATAATAATAATAATAAAATACAAATAAAAATAAAGGAATATCTGCCAAGAAATTAAATGAAATGGGAGAGAGATGAGCTTTAGTTGTTGGGGTGTTTGTTTAAAATAACAAACCATCAATGACAGATTTAATATTTTAATTACTTACCACCATGATATAAGCAAGTGTCTACCAAGAAAGAAAGTGCTGACTCTCTCTGCTCAATATTCTCTCATCGAAGGCCAGGTAAATCAGCACAAAAGTTGACTTCATTTTTCTACTGAGAAATGTCCCTAAAAGTGTATGGGAGTTTTATGAACCATACCCTTGGGAAAAGGCAGAGGGAGGAGGATTAGAAGAAAAGTCCTGAGGACTGAGTTGGAATGAGGAAATTTGTTTTAATGACTTTTGTCCCTCTGCCTATGAGGACACATAAGCAGAAGCACTTGAAGAAATCTGTACAAGACCTCAGATAAAAAGACATAGGAATTGAGGAACTTGGATATGAATGAAAATATGTTAAATATTTGAGTATTCAGAAGGGATGGAGACCTTGAATGAACCCACTTCAGAAACTGCAATCCAAGCTAGGTGCAATGGCGCATACCTGTAACTGTAATTCCAGCGGCTGGGGAGGCAGAGGCAGGAGGATGGCAAGTTAGAGACCAGAGGTAATCTGTGTAATTTAGTGAGATGCTGTCAAAAAGAAAAAGGAAGAAAATGGGCTGGGCATATAGCTCAGTGGTCCAGCACTTGCAAAGCGTGCAAGTGTGAGGCCCTGGGTTCAACCCCCAGTACCACACACACACACATACACACACAAAAAAAAAAAAAAAAAAAAAAAAAAAGAAAGAAAGAAAGAAAGAAAGAAAAGAAAAGAAAAGAAAAAATAAATAAAAAAGAAACTGCAATCCATTTACCATGCACCAAACCTAGAGCAGACTGGGCATCTCTTTGGGATAAGAACAGCCCTGAAAAAGCTTTGCAAATACCTATGGTAGTTAGGCCTAAAAAACTAAACAAAGGTTTTAATTAGGAGATAGCCCAGTATCAAAAAAGTATAAAAACCAATCAACAGATATCTTCATGTCCACACCTGGTACAAAGACCAACAAAGCAAAGCAACAACAACAACAAATAGAAATTTATGAATAAACAAAAGGAATAGAAAATAAACTGTGGAGCACCTCAGAAAATATCATTGCATATTAAAATCAATAAATGTTTGGGTATGGCATAGTGTAGTGGACCTTATGGGCCTAATGGCACCAAGAAGTAGAAGACTCTTGCACTACCTGCCCCAGAAAGTCCAAGAGTTGAAGAAAGAAACCCTCAGCTGCAGGGGTTGTCTTTATCCCACCTGGATCCTGCACCATGGTGAGGATATTCCATCATTAATGATGTTTCCATTCTACATCCCCCAAAAGAGGAGAACCTTATCTTGATCATTGATACCTTACTAGACCCAGAAAAATAAAAATAAAAATAGCCCTTGTATTTTGGCACATATCTGTAATCCCAGTGACTTGGGAAACTGAGGCATGACCATTGCAAGTTCGAGAGCAGAGGTAGCCTGAACAATTTAGTAAGACTTGGTATAAAAAAAAACCTGAGAGTGCAGCTCAGTGGTAGAGACTGCTCTATCATGCACAAGCTTCGGTCTTCAACCCCACAGTACTAATGTGTTTGTGTGTAGCACATTCAGTTTGTAGAATGCATGCTGCACCCTCTGAGGACATGGGTGTGATACCCACCACTGCAAAAATGGGAGGACATGGCAATCCATTCCTAAAGCAATCCCAATCAGTCATTGAAAACCCTGTGAGGGTCAGTATGAGTTGGACCCAACTCAAAGGCACATAACAGCAAAAACAACAATCAAATGGGTACAACATTAAAGAGAAATAAAATATTTTCATAATCTCTGTATTATCTACCACATTATTGTTTATTTTGTTTGTCTAACATATGTCCTGTATGTTTTTAACGTGCATTTTTGCATTTTTTTTGTGGTACTGGGGGTTGAACCCAGGGCCTCACATGCTTTTTAAGTACTATCCCACTCAGCTGCACCTTCAGCCAATTTTATTACTTTTTGAGACTAGGTCTTGCTAAATTACACAGATTGCCTCTGGCCTCAAGTTTATGATCCTCCTGCCTCTGCCTCCCAAGTTGCTGGGATTACAGACATGCACCATCACTCCCAGCTATTTTTTCATTTTTTATTTCATGTGTACTTGCATATACCTCTCTGGATGTTGGAGTTTAATTTTCCTTTCTTGAGAAGTGATATAAATTTAATGTTATCTAATAAATATAGAGTGGGGCTGGGATTTAGCTCAGTTTGTAGAGCACCACTGTGTAGTCTCTGAGGTCCCGGGTTTGATTCCCAGCACCACAAAAACTGGAGAAGGACATGGCAATCCACTCCTGAAGGAATCCCAAAACAATCAGCCATTGAAAACCCTATGAGCGTCACTATGAGTCGAATACAACTCAATAACACCTAACAGCAACAATAAATATAGTAATGAGAACATACCTACATACATAGAGATAAAAGGAAAAACAAGAACCTGCTAGAAGTCTTCTTCATCATGTGCTCTTCTTAGCATCATTAGTAAAATTCATATTGACATTATGAGCCCACTTATATAATTTAATGAGAGAGGTATATCATCTCTGTGGAATTTAAGAGAAAATCTATAAACTCACTCTAAACATGAGTTACAGGAGAAGGACCTGGCAGCACTGGCAATACAATCCTAAAACAACCAACTATTGAAAACCCTATGAATAGCAGAGAAACACTGACATAGTGCCAGGCATAGCACAGTGTCAGGGCATGTTTCATTCTGTTATACGTATGGTTGGTCTGAGTCAGACCTGACTCAAGGGCACCTAATAACAACAACAAAGCATGAGAGAAATGCAAACAGAAGGAGTGCTAAAAATTGCAGAATCAATGTTCTTCAAGACACCCATCATGAAAAATAAACTAAGAAACTGCTGTAGATTAGAGGACACATATTCAACACCATTATACATATCCAAACAACTAATTTGTAACATGATACTAAGAATTAGACATTAGATGAGATAAAAATTACACAGGGGAGAACCTTGTGAAATCCAAACTATAATATATAGTTTCATTAATGCTATTATATTAATATTACTAGTTTGGTAGGTAAACCAACCTATAACATTCAAGCCTGTCATGGTGGCACACACCAGTAATCAAAGAGCTGCAGAGGATGAGGCAGGAGGATAGTAAATTTAAGGACAGCCTGGGCGATACTTTTGGGGCTGGGATTTAGCTCAGTTGGTAGAGCTCCACTTTGCAGTCTCTGAGGTCTTGAGTTCAATTCCCAGCACTGCAAAACTGGGAGAAACACATGGCAATCTACTCCTGGGCAACCTCGAAATAATCAGCTATTGAAAACCCTATGAGGGTCGCTATGAGTTGGATACGACTGGATGTCATTTAACAACAACAACATAAGCTTCAAAGAGGCTGGTTAAGGGTATACATAAATTCATTGTAGCTCTTGGTATATTTTCAGCAAATTTAAAGTTATTTCAAAAAAGTTTTAAGATAAACCATATTGATTTAAAAGAAAAAAACTTTCTTTGATGTTGTAAGATCCTTTATGCTCCCAGATTAATGAGGAATCAAATTGGCATTAGTATATTTTAACTTTCACATCTTTCAAACATTGTTCTTCATTTTTCTGGAAACTTGAACTTCTTAAATTGGACTTAAGATGAAAGTTGTCAGCCTCTACCATTTGAACTTCAACTTTTTTCCTTAGCCTGATATTATTACTGAATTCTTCCTAATTATCCAAAAGTTACACATATTTATATTTACCTTTCATGAAGTTAAGACTGTTGTATTGAGGTTATTTCAGTGTCGCATATTGGATATATAAAAATGACAGAAAAACATAGTTCATAACATCAACGTCATGTTTGTAAAGAAATATAACATTTTTTGTAGAAGTATGGCTGGTCAGTAAGAGAGATGGCACACTCATATTTGGCAAACCAAGAACTTTCAGAAAAAACATTATGGAGTTCTATATTCAAACGGATTCTATGCATATCTGCCAAAAATAATGATTTAATATTTAATAAGTTTATAACTTTCATTTTTAATTTTGCTAAATCTCTTGAAGATAGTTTATTTTCCCTAATTCTTTAAAGCAAAATGTAACATGTTCATATATATCTAATCACATGAGATTACATTTGAATTGATAAATACATATGTGATACAAATTCTCTTAAACATGGTTTTATACACTTACACATATTATATACCTCATTTTCCACTTTTGATCTACTAACATATGGCCTTATGAGACTAAATTACAATAAGTAAATGCCAATAATAAAAATTTTACTATCCATACTGTGCAGGTACTCCAGAATGCATATGATTAAAGTTTGTATTTGACTCTCTAAATTATCATTTAAGGATAAAATCAGACATCAAATAACAAAATGCCAACTTGTCAATACTATAAACACAATAGAAATATTTTTCCTTAAATATTTAATTAAAATATAAAATATATTATAAAAGGGATATTGTGACACCTTAGAAGACAGAAGAATTCTATGACATCTAATTATTTCCTTATTTACTTAATCTCATTTGATGAATATTTTTTCACCTACATCATTCTACAGAAGAAATTCCAAATGCAATAGTGAAATTTTCTAAACATACAAAAGATAGTATCTTTTCTCAATGTTGGGTGCAGTGGTGCACAGATGTAATGCCAACAACTCCGGAGGTGGAGGCAGGAGAATTGCAAATTCGAGGCCAATGGCAACTTGAGTCTTAAGATAAAATATAAAATAAGGGTATGGGGATTCAGTTCAATAGTAGAACACTAGCAAAGTATGTGCAAGGTCCTGGATTTTGGGTTAAACCTCCCAGTACCACTAAAACCAACCAACCAACCAACCAACCAACAAACAAACAAACAAACACTAATCAATACTAGAATTCATACCATTGTATGACTCACATCAGCAATTAATCTTTTTTTAAAATAGTACGTAAATGGTTTGGTATGCTCATTCTGATACTATCACAATAAAATTTCAGCAGTCTCACAACTCCAGATTGACTTTGAAAGGAATGTTTAATATTGCGTGGTAATCATTACGTTATAGATATCAGCTATATTATTTAGTTCACAAATTATATTTTTACTTTTTGTTTCTGCTTTACATTCTCTATTTTAGCTTTTTCCCTGTGAATTTTATCAAATTTATAATGAATTTTTACTTCCTCTGCATTTTTGTCTTAGTGCTTTTAAGAATAATTTCTAATACCTTAAGTTTACATTTATCAATTTGGTAATGCAATTATAGATATTCTTGATTTTTTGTTGCCTTAAGCATGTTCCGTTTGGTTCTTTTGTTTCATGTATTATAATCTGTTGTTGTTGTTGTTGCTGTTAGGTGCCCTCAAGTCGGTATCCGACTCATAGCGACCCTCATAGGGTTTTCAATGGCTGAGTGCTTCGGAATTGTCTTGGGAGTGGATTGCCAGGCCCTTCTCCCATTTTTGTGGTGCTGGGAATTGAACTCGGGGCCTCAGAGACTGCAGCGCAGCGCTCTACCCACTGAGCTAAATCCCAGCCATTATAATCTGTTAGATATCAGATTTTTCTTCATTTTCTATGTATATGGGGTATTGTCCACATAAAAATTATCTAGTAAACCTAGCACAGTGGTGCACATCTGTAATCCCAGTGAATTGAGAGGGGGTAGGCAGGATGATTTTGGCTGTAATATTTCTCTACATAAGAATATAAACATGAATTTTATGTGTCATTTTCTCCCGTTTAGGCATAAAACTTCCCACATTCATCTTATCAACATGAATAATTGAACAAAGGAAAATATGATTACTTCAGTGATAAAAATCATTTCATGTAGCAAATTATAATAAAAAATATCCCGTATATTTAAAACTGATGTTTTAGCAAATAGCATTTGCAGTTATAATGGATTTGTTTAATTACACACAATAATCACTTTTTAAAATTTCAGTATGAACTCATATAATCACATTTAAAATAAGTAACATGGAAAATAAAATTTTGCTAAATATCATAAGATCAAGAAAAATGTTTCCACTTTTAGTAATTATAGAAAAACTATTTTCAAGTATTTAAATATGACAATAACCACTCTTTTCCAAGTTGCTCTTTGCCTGGTATTCTAAATTCTAAAGGAAAATCACACCTAAATAATTAAGATTTAACTGCTAAATAGTCTTGAGATTTATGGACACCTAAACATCTAGTCAAGTTGATATTATATTATTGTTGTTGATAGATGCTATCAAGTCGGTATCCGACTCATAGTGACCCTCATAGGGTTTTCAATGGCAGACTGTTTCGGGATTGCCTTGGGAGTCGATTGCCAGGTCCTTCTCCCACTTTTGTGGTGCTGGGAATTGAACTCAGGACCTCAGAGACTTCAGCGCAGCGCTCTACCAACTGAGCTAAATCCCAGCCCTGATATTATATAGGAATGTCTAAAATGATTCTTACTAAAAAACAGCTAAGAATGGTATTATTATAGATGGTCTAGAAAATGCATGTAATAGTTCTGACAAGGTAAAAAGAAAGTTCACTACAGGAAAAGTTTCTATCTTAAACAGAAGTAGAAGCCAAGGATATATAGAAAAATATTACCATAAAAAGACAAGCAAATGGTAGAGAAGTCTTTGATGGGGGGTGGGATGGGGAAAGAAGCATACAAGAGGGTAAGGGGGAACCTGTATGAATAATATGTACAACAAAGTGCATATATGGAAATGTCACAATGTAAAGCATGTCAGAATGAATCACTTTAAGGTGTACATTAAAAATTTCTAATTAAAAATAAAATAAAATGACTCTTATTTTGTAGAAAATTCATGTTTTTGTCTAAAGAAAATATAGAAACCCTGAGGACCAGGTTACTTGTGATGTTCTGGCCAAAGTAAAATAAACACATGCTCTTGATGCCAAGATCCTGATTAGCTTATCCATTTCCTGTGGATTATCCCCTGCATCTTTTATCTTTCTCTATAAAAGCAAAGTGAACTTTTTTAGTCCTCTCCCTACAGCTTCTCAGGTTGATGCCCATTGAATATAGCTAATTTCCTTCCACCCAATCTTGTTTCCTGAGTATTGGCTTTTAAGTGGTGAATAGACTTGATTGGGTCCAGTAACATAAATATGCCTCTTTATTTTTAAATATGTATATAAACATTTGCCTTTCTAGTTGTTACATGTAAAAAAATAATATACTATGCAACAACACAAATGGAAACTGATGCCTAGAAAAAAAAATTATCTTCTTTTCCTCTTCTAGGGTATCTTACAACTTTTATATGTTTCCTTTTAAAGTTTCAGCTTAGACTAACAATATTATGGAATTTTAAACAGTTAACTTGGGCTGGGATTTAGCTCAGTTGGTAGAGCACTACGCTGCAGTCTCTGAGGCCCCGAGTTCAATTCCCAGCACCACAAAAATGGGAGAAGGGCCTGGCAACCCACTCCCAAGGTAATCCCGAAACAGTCAGCCATTGAAAACCCTATGAGGGTCGCTATGAGTCGGATACCGACTCGACGGCACCTAACAACAACAACAACAAACAGTTAACTAAGTAAATAAATATCTTGTTAAGATGGAAAGTTGAGAAAGTGGCAAAGTTGATCTAAAGTTGTTGGGGTTTTTGACAAAAAGCTAAAATAAAATTGTCTAAGATAACACAACTAGGAAGTTGCAGAGCTATGTTTCAAACCTAGGCTCACATTTTTTAATGCAGTAATTGTCCATCTCTTACAGTAGAAGGGATTATTATGGAGACCAAGCTAATGAGGAAGCAGGAAGTTGACAGAAGGTGAATTTTCTGGGCAAATGAAAGGGAGCAATTTTCTTATCTTCCTTATTTGACATTATGGATTGAATGCCCTCATCATTCCTTGTATCATTCTGTGGTGCCCAGGACAAAGAACATATTCAGTAAGACTTTGTTAATGAGTGGAGAAATGCTACGTTATTAAACAAAATCACCAGTACACAGTTTAGGACACTTGGTTGACTGTGCTCTCTAAGGACAACTATAATGATATTCTACTTTATTTCAGGTAAAATTACAAAAAGCTGCTTAGTGTCAAATTTTAAAAGCTGATCCTATTTATTCCCCTGGTTCCTGATTGTATCACCACTACATTTGTATAGACATTCATAACATTCATTCACATCAATTGATATTTCATATACCAGACTATGCTCTCTTAAAGATCTTTGGATATGGCTGACTTATACTGTCCTAACTGATAATTCTTTTTAAAAAAATATTCATATTTTAAAATATCTATCATTTTTATATTGATTTGTACCTCGCTTTAGTATCACAGAATCACATTTAACATCATAGTAGCAGCTGGCTTTGGTAGAAATACATGATTAATACATATTAATCAAAAAATTAATTCCCTATAATCCCAGGAACATGGGAGGCAGAGACAGGAAGAGTGATAGTTCAAGGCCAGAGACATCTTGTATAACTTAGTGAGACCCTGTCTCAAGCTAAAAAGTAAAAGAAGGACTGAACATGCATAGTGGTACAGAGCTTATAAAGGTATACACTATACAGTAGAGGCCTTGGGTTCAATCCTCCTGTAAATTAATGAATTAAACTGAAAAATTAAATGAACAAAAATTAAAAACTTAACTTCTAAAATATCATGGACATCCTACAATATGACCAAGGTAGATTAACAAACTAAAAAGTTAAAGTGACTCTGGCTTTCACCTATAAAAACATATTTCATTCTGAGAATACAGCTCCTCACTGGCACAGAGTAAGTATATCGAGCTTCACTTAAAAGGTATTGCGAAGAACATCCTGCCTTTTCATTTAAGCAATCCGATAAACTGTCCTGTCTCCTGCAAGGTGAAGGACACTTCAGAAACCTTAATGAACATCTTTCTGAATAGCAGTTACAAGCTTAGCTGCTCACCATGGAAGACTGATTAAATTAGGGAGGATATTACCTTTTTATCCAGTCTTGCCTTTCACACACTTTGCCACTGAGATTGAGCTACCTAGTGTCTGCAGTGTGAAGATAGCATTGCTCATAGCATACGTGTCCTGTAAATCCAGATGGAATCATTTATCCTAAAGCTCTTTATCGAAGGTCTTGCCAATGATTATATAGTTGTCCCATACATGCAAGGAAACATTACAACATAATTCCATGGAGAAAGTGATGGAAATTATTACTGGATAAAATTATACTTCAAAAGGAAGGAAAGATTTTTGTATTTAAATGCATTTTAGTATGAATTTTGATTTATTAGGAAAATAAAAATCCCCTTATATTTAGAAAGAGAAGCCCTGTTGCCCTTTTTAGATATATTCTTATATCTAAGTTTTCACATTTAATAGCTTTTGATGTACAAATTTTAAGCAATCGCAATTGCCACATAAAGGAGAATAACAAACTAATAGAACCATACTAAAGATTAGTAAATGTGCACACCTACAGAAAAATAGAGATTTAAATTTAATCTGATTCAATCTCATTTATGGACTATATACATCATTATCCAATAGGATTTTACTGCCTATTTATAGATACATCTCTGCTATACTTGAGCAAACTAGAGCCATAATAATCATTCCAATAATTGTGTAATCCAAGGTAATAAAAATAAAACAAGCAAAAATTTCCATTAAAAAACAATTTTAAAATAGAGCATGTTACTGGAACAACTGCTGCCACTATGTTCCTTTTCAAAGGAAGTACTCTTCTTATATTAAGGAAGACACTTTCCAAAATCCCATGTTAAATTTATCTTTTTCTTTTAATGTTTACGTATATTGAAGTGAGATGAAATGTATTGCTTGATTTCTGGGTTTTTCTATGTTTTGCTTTTATTTTGTTTTCAATTGTAAAGGAACTGTAGTAATTATTTAAAATGGATTTAGGGGTTACTTCTAGGCTTTAAATACTATTTAGTTATGTGACAAATAGTAAGCACTCACAATATACTAGCCCCATTAATGGCATTTAGAATATGTCACATCACAAAACAAACATCCTAATAAGCTAGCATTCTAGTAAGGGAACAGAGACTGTTTATAAAATATAATACTAAAAATATAGTAGGTTAGGTGAAAATAAATACATAGGAAAATTAGGGTGAAAACAGGGATATCAAGAGATCTAGAAGACATTGTAATATAAATAAAGTAACAAAAGAAGACCACAGTTAGAGCATATGCAGAGGCCCTGAGGAGGTTACATGTTAGCCCTGAGTGAAAACCTACCAAACACCTGAAGACATTACAACTACTTCAACTACTTGCTGTTACATTCCCTGGAAGTAAAAACAGAGACAGAATATGAATTACAGAATATCTATTTAGAATAAACGCGGAAAAAGTGTAATAAGACACAGTACTAAGCAAAAAAAGATAAAACTTTTACTGATATGGATGGAAACTCTGGAAAGTACATTTCCCTGTCAAAATGTCTCCATGTCTTTGAAAAGTGCAGGCCTTTGTTCATCATTAGTTGTGGGCAGGGGCTGGGGTTTGGCTTAGTTGGTGGGGTACTGCTCTGTACTCTCTGAGGCTCTGGGTTCAATGTCCAGCACTGAAAAAATGGGAGAGGGATGTGACAGCCCACTCCTAAACAATCCTGAAAACAACCAACCGTTGAAAACTCTGTGAAGGTCCCTATGAATCCATACACGATGGTACCTAACAACAGTTGTGGACAGCCTAGAGAAGGATTTGACCTTGTGCTCATACTGAGGAATACTGAGGGCTGCAGGGTACCTGCTGCCCATAATATCTCACCAGCAAGGCAAGGATTTCTGAAACAATGAGGTGAGGGGCAAATCCTCCTGTTTCCTCAACAGATCAATACCATTTTGAACTAAATATTTGGCTGCAGATATTTTTTTCTCTCATGGGCAATGAATTTCTGTTTTTTTTTAATGCATTCTTAGATGACTTGCTTCTCTTGATTTCATCTAGAATCTTACTAAAACTAGAAATTTTATAATTGAATCTTTATGATATCCTAGATTTTATTACTTCTTTATAAATCTGCTAAATTTAACGGCATAGTTCTTTTTCCATTCATTGCTTTTTTTTTAACATTCTGTTACTACCAAACTTAGAGATGTTTTAGCAGTAGCTCTGATTTTAAGCTGACATTTTTAAATTGTTAGAATTTTAATTAGGTGACATCATTCTGAGGACTTGCAATTTCAGCATTATATTTTACTTTCCACTTTTATAAATATGAGGTAAATAGCTATGGGAAGCTTGAACATTCTTTAGTGTCTTTAAATGCTTGTTTGGAATTCTTATAAACAAGTAATTTTCCCTTTTGCTTTGATTTGTTTTCCAAAGATACAGTTAGCACATGTTTTATTCTTACACTGCAATAGTTTGTTTCCATTTTATCTACGTTTTGTGATTTGATTTTATTATACTATACAAGAGCTATCATAAACTTATTTGAGGCACACTTTGCATATGATTTTTAAAGTGTTTTCAGTGATTATTTAAGGAATACACACACATTACAGATATGCCATTTCTTCAACTAGTATAAGCAATAATGGTTTTGATATTTATTGGAAAAACTGAGTACTACCTATAAAACCTGAGGGTAGCTATTGGAAAAAGGAAAGATTCTTATGGGAGTGATGTAGAGCCACTTCAAAAAAAATGGGGAAATATATATCCTGCAGAAAAGAAAAGAATGATAGTGCTACTTAGGATTTATCAATAGTAAACATACACCTTGAGATGAAATGATGGTGATTTATCCACGTAAGAATTCTTTAGTGTGATAGTTTATTAGTTTTCTACCATTGTTCAGTACCCGGTCATGTGGTATATGACCCACATGATATTCCACAAAAAAAGTTTTTACTAAGATGTAAAGATGTAAAGATGATTGGCTTTTTACTAAGATGTAAAAACTTTTTTTGTGGAATATCATCAAACTCTGGGAAAATGGTATATAGTCACCTCGAACAATATAATTCTCAAAATTACTAATGTTGATTTGCATTGTGTTACTCTTTCCATCTTTCCACAAGCAAGTTATCTTTATTTCCAAGGGCAACAAAACCCTTGTAAAAGTCATTCCCTTACTCCCTTGCCAGGAAATTTTATTTCTTCAAATTGGAATTGTAATGTATATAGTTTATCTGCTTTTTCTGATACAGAACATTTATGTAATGTTTATTCTTTAATACTATTGTAGAACAAAATAATATGACTGAAGAGAACAAAAAATATGACTAAAGAGCAATAGAGACAGAGAGAAGCAAAGTCTCTATGCTCATGAAACTTTTTTTAAACTAAAGACGAAGAAGAAAATGAACCCAACACTCTTAGGCAATCACACTATAGCTGGGACTAAAATCAGGTGATGAGACTATGTGTGCATAGCAGGGCAGAGTCAGAGGATGAAATATACATGCATATAGAAGGCAGGAGTAGCAAGAAAACAGGTCACTTGATAAAGCATTATGCATTTTTAGGAAAGATTTTAATTGTTTAAAGCTAGAGAACACTAAGCATGCATGATTTTCTTACCTAAAAAGGAAACAAAATTAATTTTTAAAAAGATTGCTGGAGCAAGATAATTATAGAACAAAGAAGAATTTAGACATAACTTGTTACTTTCTCCAAAGTAAGCATTCTTTAAACACTGTTCTTTGCTGTTCTTCACTAATTAAAATATTCATTAATCATATATTGGCTTAAATATTACTTATTTTAATAAGATTTAAATGGTTGCAGTGATAGTAATGCACTGTAACTTAAATATATCTCAGTTGAAATACTTGCAGTGAGATGGTTTTTTTTAATTAATGCAAACATGTTCACATATTGCAATTGAAAACATACACATACATGGCTCTAATATCCAAAAAGTCAAAGGTACTAATTTCCATTGTCCTCCAAACACTCTGTAAATATGTTGATCTACACATAAGAAGTAAACAGAAGAATGCTGACATCACATTGTTCTTTATGCAATGGCAAATAGTAAATGCATAAATGAGATAATTTGTAGAAACGAAACCACTACAGTCTTATCTCTAAATTAGAAATTCCAACATTTCCCTAAATTGTTCAAAAATAATGCTTTGGTGTTTTTAAAAATTGTTAGTCTGTCTACATGGTTGTCATTTAGAACAGAGGTTTGGCTAGGAGGCTATCTATCACAAAAACAAACAAGCAAACCCAAAACCAAAAATACCACAAATATAACCTTTTCCTATTTTGATAATTTTTTCTATTCAGGAGGGTAAATAAGTATTTTTCATCCACCCATATGTGATGAGCTGATATTACCCAAATCCAAGTAATGACTTGACATTGTTAGGATGTTGTCATATCAATGTGAAAGACCAGAGAATCTCGAAAGAGATAAACATATGTTTTGCCCAACTAATAGTGAGAAAATCCAGCTAAAGGCAATCCAAGGAAGGAAACCTAAAAATCTGAGATGTGGACAAGAACATATAATTTATACTGGAACAATTTAAAGCCATTCTGTAATGCCTGGTCTTAGCCCTTTATAACCAAGAAATATTGGACAAATTCAAAAATCTGTCTTCATCACAGTTTCATTATGTGTAAATTGAGATACAGAGACTCATAATACTTTTGAGATCATGATAAAATAAATAAATGAAACACACAAATAACAGTGACTGATAGTCAGTTCTTAAGAAGTAAGCCAAACTATTGGTACTAATTATTATTTTTACTGCTACCATTACTAGTTTTCAGATTAATATCATTAAGAAGTCCTTTTCTATTTGTTCTTATCATCAAAAATTTTAAAATAGATATGCTTCTTATGCATAATTTCAGCTGTGATATCCAGTAAATATTTGGTTAATGAGTGATTCTACCTAACATGCTAATTTTACCATCTCCGCAGTATATATTAAGCATAAAATTCTAATTATTTTAATCAGTACTAAATATAATGATACAAGTAAAAAATAGTTAAATAGGATATAAAAGTAAATTTTAGATTGTTGCCAATCTTGAGATTTGTGTGGAATTATAAACCAGGGTACAACTGTACCAATATTAAATGAAACACGAAAATAAATGTAATAGATTTTCACTTATTTTATCAATATTGTAGCATTTAATTTAATAGAACAGCTTCATGTTTATGGAATTATTAGCATCATTAGTTTTACAGATTATTACATATAAACTAAGAAATTATTGAATTTTCTACTTGATTCTTATCTAACATGGTAGTGATATCTAAAAGAAAGTTTCTGTGTTCAAACTTAAGTCCATAATGGAGTCATTAAATTTTAAATATTTATTATCAAATCTTAAAAGACTGGAAATTGCCACTAGCTACCATAAACAAGGGATGGGATTTAGCTCAGTTGGTAGAGCGCTGTGCTGCAGTCTCTGAGGTCCCGAGTTCGATTCCCAGCACAGCAAAAATGGGAGAAGGACCTGGCAATCCACTCCCAAGGCAATCCCGAAACAGTTTTGAAAACCCTATGAGGGTCACTATGAGTCGGATACCGACTTGACGGCACCTGACAACAACAACAACAACAACAACCATAAACAAAGAAAATATCCTCCATGTATGATATAGAAGTTGATATAGAAGTATGATATAGAAGCCAGTGTGAATCCTCTTATATCACTTTCAAATTAAGCCTAAAGTATTAAGGTGAATTTGACTGACAATAAAAGACACCTCATCCTTAAAGGAAGACTTATCACTTTATTATCATCGCATTAAGTCAATACCAGTATTTGTTTAAAACATTTCTGACCCAATTAATGACATCTCCCTTTGTAAATAGAAAGCTGAAAGCCAAACTTTCAGTGTTAGTCATTTGTTGAAAATTAGTCTTTTGGCAGAACACACAGGCAAGGAACTAACTTCTGACTAACATCACCTCAGCACTGACTTTCTGGTCTGTAAACTAAAAGTACCTCAAAAGTAGTTTTTTGTTTTTTTTAAATAATAATTCAGCTTTTAGTTCAGATATGAGGTGTGTTAGTCAATGGTCATCCCTGCAGAAAAAAAAAAAAAAAAAAGCCCTAAAGTTATGGAGGAAGAGGTTTGTTGGGAGTTTAGTTGTAGAATCAGTCCATACTGGCAGTAGGGCAGGAATGGTGGCTCTGGCAGGCCTTATGACAGATGACTTCATAGTGTGAGAGACCTGGGCTATGAATCCAGAATAAAAAGCTCCAAAGGTCCACCACTAGGGAGATATTTCCAGCAAGCTCTATCCACCTCTCCAAGTTCCACAAACGCCCAGTACAACAACAAAAGCTGGGGACCCAACATTAAATCACATGACTTTGGGGGACACTTCATATTCAAATCATAACAGTCTGTCTCTGGCCTCCAAAGATCCATGGCCAATTCATAATGCAAAATGCATTGAATCCAACATTAAGAGTCCCCAAATTCTTAACAGTCTCAATCATGCTTAAAGGTTCAAGTCCAAGACTCCACTGAGACTCAAGGCAAACTTAGTCATGAGTCCCTGAAAAATATGAAAATAAAAAAGCTACATACTTCCAACATATAACATAGAGCAAATATTCTCATTCCAAAAGGAAGAATGGGTACAGAGCAAACAAAGATTATTCTTTAGTAAGACTGATATTCCAATGGATACAAAAACTCTGGTATCTGGCATCTGGCAAATCTAACACCATCTGACTTCTGGCATCTGATGTCATCTGAGCTTGAACAGGCTTGCATGACTGCACTGCCATGCCATTTTAAGGCCTACTCCTCCAATACCTTTCCTTAGCAGATATTTCATGGTGCTGGCATATCCAACACTCTGGGATCTCCATTGCTGCTTAAGTTCCACTGTCAAAGCTTCATGCTTCAATATTTCAAGGGCTCTATGTAGAGGACCTAACCGCTGCCACATTTCCAGGCCTCACAGGCTATCTTTTAGATCCTTGGTGGCAGTCTCCATAACCCTTTATTTCTTGCATTCTTTATGCCTGTAAAACCAGCACCATGTGAACAATGGCAAGTTTTGCTGCTGGCTTGAGGGGTAGCTTCATCTTTTTGAACCACAGCAGCAGCGGTAACCTCTGTATGCCCAGGCTAAGAAATAATTTCTTTAAGTAGCCTATTTTCAAGTGTGCTGGGATACAGCTTTTCAGACATTCCTTTTTCATTACCATTTCAGGCCTTATATAGAAAGGATGACTGTGTGCACCAACGAAATTTCTTTTGTCCCATCAAAGAGGTCCAAGCTTTCCTTCAGTGTGGTTTATCTGTTTAAAAATTGAGGCCTATAAAACCTGAACCAGTCCTGTTCATGGTAACCTTAGGCAAGCAGTAGCTTTTTCCCTCTACAAACTAGACAAACTTCACATTTTTTTCTGTCTTTTGCTCTATTATTCCATGAATCTTGCTGAACCCAGCAAGCAGTAACCAAGCTATGCCTCATATATCTCATCGCCCTCATGATATTCACTTTGACACATTGATTAGTTCATACCTTTTAAGTTCAGCCTCATTCAACTCTTTAGGGTATAGAAAAATGTACATTATTTGCTAGAATATAATATATATCACCTCTAGTCTAATATCCAATAGATTTCTCATTTTCCTCTAAATCAATATGAATCCCACCTGTAATTCTATTGGCAACAGCATTCTGATCTTTGTTACTCTTATCAGAGCTTCTTTTGTCCACATCTCCAAACTCCTTCCAAATCCCACAAACACTTTCCATAGGGTTAGGAATCCCATGGTTTGGTTTTTGCACAGCAACAACCTCATTCACTGGTATCAATTTTCTGTAATAGTCAGCTGCCATCACCATAGTAGACAAGTCAATCCAAACAAAATTATGGGGGAGGAGGTTTCTTGGGAGCTCACAGTTGGAGAATCAGACCATAATGGTGGCAAGGCAGCCATGGCAGCTGTAGTGGCAGGGCTTTTGTCAGACAACTTTACAGTATGGCAGACTAGGAACCAAGAGAGACCTAGGCTACAGATCTAGGGTAAATACCTCCAAAGACCTATTCCCTGGGAGTTACTTCCACCAAGTTAGATCTGACTCCCTAAGTTCCATAACCTCCCAGGATAACACTCTCAGCTTGGGACCCAACATTAAAGCACATGACCTTTGGGGGACATTTTATATTCAAACCATGACAGTAAGAAATTCTGGCTTTGTCAATATGCTTTTATATAATATAGAAAGTTGAGTGCTGACTATAGGCATACCATGGTGGGGATTGGGAAAGGAAGGAAATAAAATAGAGTTCTCAATTTTGTGCCTGTATCTAAATCATAGAACAGATGATTACAACAGAAAATGTACAGGAACACAAGTAGAGCTAAATTATTTTCTACTATAAAACACACAAAGTAATGAAACTTAGTGTTTAAGAGTCTAACTGCACAGTCAGTCAAAGAGAATGAAAGACCTAATTCCTTGCCTGTAAATGATATTATCTTGGGCAAACTATTTATGCTCTTAAGGATCCTGCTTAAGAGAAAAATAGAGTATAATATATGGATAATTCAATATTATTTATTTATTTATTTATTTTGCAGTACTGGGGGTTGAACCCAGAGCCTCATGCTTGCATGCTTTGCAAGTGCTGGACCACTGAGCTACCACACCCCCAGCCCGTTTTTTACTATTTTTGCAGACTGCCTCTGGTCTTGAACTTGCAAACCTGTGCCTCCCCAGCCTCTGGGATTACAGGCATGCACCACCTTGCCCAACTCAGATAATTCAATATTTTTCTAAAGGATATTGTTCATAGTTACATGGTAGAATCAATAGGCAATATAGAAAATATTTCTACTAGAGTTTATTTGTATAATAAGAGTTTCAGGCACTGGTCTTCTAAAAGGTCCTTGGGAGATTCTAATTTGTAGGAAGTGTTGAGAACCACTTTTAGGAGAATAAACTATGTAGATTTCAGGGGTACTGTTGTAATAATAAATTATGTATATTGTAAATGCTTAGTACATGATATTTGTGTTTTCACTATGGAAACACTAATAGTAGTGTTAGTTGTCAACGTAGTAGACATTGAAGATATTATTAAGATAACGATTGTAAGTTTATTACAATTCCTGCCTCTCTCCCTTGTACGTGAATAGACATTTTCTAAAAGTTTAAAGCATAATAAATCTAAAAGAGTAGTTTTTCTTCTTATGTGGACTTATTTTGAGATTTAAGAGAATAAATTTTTCATTCCTATGCCAAACAAATATACTTATTCTTCAAAAATATAAGGCAATAGAAAAAACTCACAAATAAAATGAGTTTATGGTTGATATGTCTGTCAACTAATACATTGAAAAATTATATAAATAAAGTAGTAAATATCTTATTTTGATTGCATCAAGAGTGTGCATATGAACCTAGAACCCTCACTTAATTCATAGTTCAAGGAAATGTTGTAATAAAATAGTGTGAAAAAATAAAAATATAGCTACAAATTTTATAATTTTGCCTGGGATTTATATTTTATGTACTTCTTGAAGAGGCATAGATATACATATATAGAGATATAAACATAAACGACTGCATTATATATGTATATATAATTATATTTATATATTCTATGAATAAACATACACACATTTATGTAATTGCCAACTAACGTGTTATATTTTTCTAAGGAATTTTTGAAAACTTTACAGACTTTTTTGTTATTTTTATTATAAAAAAGTTAAAATATAAATGTGAAAATATTAGTCATTTGATTTCATGCTATTTGCTTTTTGTATTGAAAGGAAAGAGAACACTGTCTCATAAACAAACTTCCATTTTATTCTAAAATTTTACGTCTCTGTGTGTTCTACCTCAAAATAAACTCATTCAAATTCTATACCATGAATTACTTATCTGTTTCTAGACTATTACTTTAATATTTTTGGAGTTCTGAGATTCCATCCCAGGTTCTCTTCTGAAAATCTCAGCCCTTCATTATGTTCCATTTCTTCACAAATATATTTTACATATATACACAACCATGCAGAAACACAGACAAGTAGGCAATTTTACTTAGGAAATAATTATCTATTACCACTGTTTTTTTTTGGGGGGGGGTTAGTGGGGAGAAGGGCCTGGCCATCCACTCCAAGGTAATCCCAAAACAGTCAGCCATTGCAAATCCTATGAGGGTCGCTATGAGTTGCATACCAACTCAACGGCACCTAACAACAACAACAAAGACTGTTTTTTTAATTTTATGTAAGACTAATATCCATACCAGTCAGTATATGCTATAGCTTTTATAAGCGTCCCCCAAAGGCTCTCATAGTAAAGGCACTGTCTCCAGATTGATAACATTGGGAAGTGTGGAAGCTATAGTAGTTGAGGCCCAATAGAAAGTCTTAGGACATTAGGGGATACACTTGAAGAGAACTCTGGGATGCCAATTTTTTGTCTCTCTCTCTTTGTTTCCTAGCATCCATGAGGTAAAGGGAATTCTTCCACCACATTCTCCTACCATAATATGTGCTGCCACAGGCCCAAAACACAGGGTCAATTCACCACTGATTGAAACCTATAAAAATGCAGGCCAAAATAGAGGTTTATTTTGATTTAAGTTGATCATCTCTGGTATTTTGTTATAATAACAGAGAGCTGACAAATATAGCATAAAATATCATTTTTCATTCTAAAAGCTAATAAAATGGACTGTTAGGACAAGAAAAATAAGTCAAGGTAACGGTTATAACCAAGAGAGATATTTGGTTTTCTATAATGTATAATAAACTGTGTAGTTTGGAAATCTGTGCTCATAAAAGATATGAACACATTCTTGGAGTTCTCATTTTCTCCTCTGCCTCTTGGAGGTCTTCGTATATGTAATTGGGCAAAAAAGGGTAATAAATAATAAACAAACAATAAAAGGAAATATAAGAAAAAAATCAGTCATTATTCAGTGATTTACCAAAAATATCAACCAACATACTACATTGTATTGACTGGATGTATGCAATAAGTCTTTCTTATGTAAATGAAGGAATGGTCTTTTTTCTGGGAAGGAAAGACAAAATCATTCTTTGTTTCTTGTTTTTTTTTTTTTCTTTTTGCAGTACTAGGGGGCTGAACCTAGGGACTATTGCATAATTTTTGCACACACACTACCACTGAGCTATACTTCCACCCATTTTCTAACTTTTATTTTGAGACAGGGTCTGCATAAGTTATATAGGCTGCCTCTGGTCTTGAACTCATGATCCACTTGCCTCTACATCCCAAGTTCTATGGATGACAAGTGTGTACCATCTTACCTAGCCAAAACTACTGTTTTTGTATGGCTACTACAAAACATGTCATAGCCATACCATCCTGACATCCTATTCTGTCTGATCTCAAAAGTTAAACAGGTTCAGGCCTGGTTAGTCTTTGGCGAGGAGATCACCCGGCAGTACCAGATGCTGTAAGATTGGGAGAAAGACTTGGCAGCCTACTGCTGAAACAATCAGCCACTGAAAACCATTTAAATAGCAGAGAAGCACTGACAATAGTGTCAAGCATGGCACAATTTCAGGTAGTATTTTGTTGTGTTGTGTATAGGGTGCCTATGAGTTGGACCCAACTTGATAGCACCTAACAACAACATCATCACTAGAATAATCATGTCATCTATAGTATAAAATTTTTAACAGTTAACCTTATATGCAGATAAAAATATAATAGAATAGTTTAATATGGGGTATTTATGAAATTCCATAAATATAAAAATAAAACATTAGGAAAATTAGGAAATGGTTTACATACCAAAATAAGTCAAATCAGATGATTTTTTTAACGTAATGCTTTATTGAACCTAGGGTGCTTCACAAATGAGCTGACCATCCCAGCCTCCTTTATTTATTTATTTATTTATTTATTTATTTATTTATTTATTTATTCATTTATTTTAATTTTGTGACACGGTCTTTCTAAATAGTACGGGCTACATCTGGCTTCAATCTTTCCATCTTCCTGCTTCAGCCTCCTTAGTCATTGGAATTATAGGCATTCACATAACAGTTCCTGGCTACATGTATTTTTTAAATTAAGGAAAATTTAAAAGCTTACACATGAAGAGAAAAACTGAGACTAAAGTAATGAAAGAAATGGACTTTTAAATTTATAAACAACATTTGATATTTTCAGATTTTGGTACTTTTGTAAAACTAAGCAAATTAAATTTATACTGTAAGAAAACAGTTTGTAAATGTATTATAGCTAATGATTTGTTGTGTTTCTAGAAATATCCTACATTTTGTCTTTCTCTTTTATGATAAAACTATTGGTTTGTGATTGGACACCTGTATAATTTACTCAGAGAATTTGTAGTGACAAATTTCATTTATCAAGTGATTGTGGCTTTGTGAATATATTGAAATACATAGAGAGTAATATCTTTTTATATTGTTGACAGCAGCTCATTTTGTATATGTTTCAATTGAGTGCTCACAAAAAATCATGTCATGCTAATCAGAAGTAAAATGAGGAGACCAGCTGGCAAGTATAGAGGATGATAATTATGAAATGATAGACTTTTAATCATATAAACTGATCTATTTTTGGCAATAACACAAATTAACATAGTATAACAAAGTAAAACTACAAAGTATGTAAAGGCAAATAATCCAAAATGAAAATACCATGTGACAATCATCTAAATAAATGAAGTTTTGGTAATGAATGAAAAAAATTAAATAACAAGATAAATTTATTAATGCTATTTTTAATTGACAAATCATACTTCTAGACATTAATGGGGTACTATGTGATATTTTGGGCTGAGGTTTATCTCAGTTGGTACAGTGATGTTCTGCACTTTCTGAGGACCTGGGTTTGCTTCCCAGTACTGCAAACAATGGTAAAAGGGGGTCACAGTCCACTCTCAAAAACAATCCCAAGACATACATTGAACACCTTATGAGACTCACTATGAGGGGGACCCAACTCAACGGTATACAACAACAATGTGATGTTTTAGTATATGTATAGGATATAGAATAATTATAACCTAGTTAAGCTTATCTATGACCTGTTTTATCATGTTTTATTGTGATGAAATGTTTGAATTTTAGGTATTTTGAAATTTACAGTACCTTAGTAACGACTATAGTTATCCTGCTGTGAAATAGATCTCAAATTTACTCCTCCTAAATTAAACTTTTTGTCCTTTGATCAACAATTTCCCATTCCTTCTCTCCTTTCCCCTCAATCCATGATAGTAAGTATTCTACATTTTACTTCAATAAGCTCTATTTGTATAGATTCCATATTCAAAATCATGCAGTATTTATCTGGCTGTGCCTGGCATTTTTCTCTTAACATAGTAAAGGTTAATTTTACACTATTCATTTGTATTTGAATAATGGAAGCCTGGAGAATCCCTACATTACTACAATAAAGTATTGCTAAAGTTAGAGTTTAGTGAGAAAATACCTTTGATATTCTAAAATAAAAAAACAAAACAAAACAAAAAAAATACAATTTAATGCCCTTGATCATGTGATAGGACTAAAAAAATATTTATTGAGACATGAGAACATTCTCAAAATTTTCCATCCATTCACTTTAAAAATTTTTCTTAAATAGTTGGAATCATATTCCTTTGTATATCTACATGTAAGGTGCTGGGATTTAGCTCAGTTTGCAGAGTACCACTCTGCAGTCTCTGAGGTCCAGGGTTCAATTCCAAAAACCATAAAAATGGGAGAAGGACATGACAATCTACTCCCAAGTGGATTATTATCCCAAAATAATCAGCCATTGAAAACCCTATGAACTTCGCTATGAGTCAGACATGACTCTATGGCACCTAATAAGAACATCTATGTGCAAAGTTTATGATTATACTTGTTTCCATATTTATTTCCCATTTTCATGCATATAGTTTGCACACACACACATGCACACACACAAGGAATTAGTGTTTTGGCTCAGTTGGTAGAGCGCTGCGCTGCAGTCTCTGAGGTCCCCAGTTCAATTCTGAGGACCACAAAAATGGGAGAAGGACCTGGCAATCCACTCCCAAGGCAATCCCGAAACAGTCAGCCATTGAAAACCCTATGAGGGTCGCTATGAGTCAGATACTGACTCTATGGCAACTAACAACAACATCCCTATATATGACATTGTATTGATAGGGGATGCCAGGAAGGAAGGAAGAAAATAAAGAGCCTTTGGTAGCCATTTGCTTCCCAGGAACCTCTTTTGAGACATGAATAATATGAACTTCTTCTGAGACAAATGGTTAGATCTGGTGGTCTTACTTCCCTGGCAGATAATTGTTTTTGTTGTTTGGTGTCATTGAGTGAGCCCTAACTCATATCAACCCTATGTACAACAGAATAAAACACCCCAAGACACTGTCATGCCCACAAATCTGTAAGTCTTTTCTGCTATTGGTAGGGTTTTCAATGGCAGATTGTTTAGGAATTTTTTTTAGGAATGGGTTGTCAAGTCCTTTTCCCATTTTTGTGGTGCTGAAAATTGAACCCAGAGCCTCATAGAGTCCAGAACTCTACCAACTGAACTAAACCTCAGAAAATAGCAGAATTGTTAGTAAGTTATATTCTTTTACAAATGGCTTGGTTGGCGACCAGTAATACCCTTTACATATAAATTTCCAACCTACTAACATCAGAAAAAAACTAAAAGTGGTTCAATATGACATACCTGAAGACAAAAATCCTAAATATGAGAGGAATATCTAGCCCCTTAATGAGTTATGGATTTAAAGGCTCTCACAGCACCACTGCTCAATGTAGATATCCAAGGTTATTTCATGGTTTCTGATCTCTAACATTGTTATGTTAGATGCTGTCGAGTTGGCATCCAACTCATAGCGACCCTCTGTACAACAGGAGAAACACTATTGTCAGTGCTTCTCTGCTGTGCATAGGGTTTTCAATGGCAGATTGATTTTTGGGAGGGGGTTGCCAGGTCCTTCTCCCAAGCCTGCAGCTTCTGGTGTTCCCAGGTGGTCTCCCATCCAGGTACTAACCAGGCCCGACCCTGCTTAGCTTCAGAGATCTGACAGGATCAGATTCCACAGGGCTATGGCTGCAGGCTATCTCTAACATAGAATGTCTAAATGCAGTTGTCCACATTCCTTCACTGCTGAACCTACTGCTTTCTGATTCTACATGGGAAAGCATGGCTCTGTTTCCCATTGTCTTTCCTGGCACTGAAGTCACTCTCCCCTTCTTGGTTGCTCTCAGGTGACATCCAGTCTTGTCAGACTCATATCTAACCTCAGTGGGTTTTCGATGGCTGATTGTTTTGGGATTGCTTGAGGAGTAGAGGGCTATGTCCTTCTCTCATTTTTTGTGGTGCTGGTATCAAACCTGGGTCCTCAGAGAGTATAGTACAGTACACTACCAACTGAGCTAAATGCCAGCCACCTCCCCTTCTACCTCTAAATAAAGTATCCTCTGTTTTCAAATTCTTTATGACTGAGACCAAGAACTTGAAAGGATACCCATGTGTTCAAGGACAGTATGTTTAGAAAATAAAAATGGGAGTGAAATTTAGATTTATTAAGTTTTTTTATTAACTTAGTACAGAAAAAGATTTGCTATTTAGATCTAGATTAATTTAATCAGATGTATTTATGTAATTAATCTAATAATCTTCATATAGTAATTTACATCTCTGAGGTGTATATATTTCTTAAACAATGGAGTACTGTAGTGACACAGTTATAAGTACTCTGCTTTTTTATTATTAAAATATCATTTTGGTGACAAGATTACATGGGAAAATGTTGACCATGAATTAAATGCCCTTCCAATTTTGAGATAAATATGCTTAAACCACATGTTGTTGCTGTTAGGTGTCTTTGAGTTGAGGCTGAATCCTAGTGGCCCCGATTCTGTGCCAGGAACATGATATAATTTATATTTAAGCTTACTGTTGCAGACACCATGTCAATCCATCTGGTGGAAGGTTTTCCTTTTTTTAGTTGACCTGCCACTCTCCCAAACATGATGTCTTTCTCCAGGGATTGGTCCCTCCTGACTACATATTCAAAATATGTATGATGCAGTCTAGCCATCCTTACTTCCGAGAAGCACTCTCATTGCACTTCCTCTAGGACAGATATGTTGGTTCTCTTGGCATTCCATGCCATATTCCATAATCATCTCTAACACCATAATTCAAAAGCATCAATTCTTCTCGTGTCTCCCTTGTTCAATGTCCAGCTTTCACAACCACATGATGTGACTGAAAATACCATGGCTGAGTCAGGCGTACCTTTGTCTTCAATGTGACATCTTTACTTTTCAATACTCTAAAGAGTTCTTTTGCCACAACTTTTCCAAAAGCAATATGTCTTTTGATTTCTTGACTGCTGCTTCCACAGGTATTGATTGTAGAACCAAGTAAAGCGAAATCATGAACAACCTCAATCTTTTCTCCACATATTGTTCAGTTGCATACTGACCTAGTTTTAAGGATTTTTGTTTTATTGATGTTTAGTCACAATCCATAGTGAAGGCTATGTTCTTTGATCTTCATCAGTAAGTTTTTTAAATCCTCTTCACTTTCAGCAAGCAGAGTTGTGTCATCTGCATAATGCAGTTTGTTAATGAGTCTTCCTCTAATCTTGATGCTACCTTCTTCCTCATAAAGTCCAGCTTCTTGGATTATTTGCTCAGCATATAAATTGAAGAGATATGGTGAAAGTATACAGTCCTGACACATACCTTTCTCAATTTTAAACCAGGCAATATTTCCTTGTTCTATTTGAACAATTGCCTCCTGGTTCATGTACATATTCCTCATGGATACAATTAGGTATTCTGGTTTTCCCAATTTCTGAAGTTTTATCCATAATTTGTTATGATCCACATAGCCAAATGCCTTTGCATAGTCAATAAAACATAGATACATATCTTTTTGATATTCTCTGCTTTGTGCTAAAATCCACCTGATATCATCAGTGATATTTCTGGTTCCCTACTCTCTTCTGAATCTGGCATGATTTTCTGGTAGTTCCCTGTCTAAATGTTGCTGTAGTCACTTTTGAATGATCTTTAATAAAATTTTGCTTGTGTGTTATATCAATGATATTGTTCAATAGTTTCCCCATTCAGATGGATCCCCTTTTGTGGAAATAGGCACAAATATGGATCTTTTCCAGTCAGTTGGCTAGGTAGCTGTTTTCCAAATGTGTTGGCATAAACATGTTGGCACTTCCAATGTTGCATGTGTTTGTTGAAACATCTCTATTGGTATTCCATCAATCCATGGAGACTTGTATTTCACCAATTCCTTCAAAGCAGCTACCACATCATCCTTCAATACCACTGGTTCCTTTTCATATGCAATCTCTTGAAATGGTTGGTCATCTATCAATTCTTTTTTGTATAATGTCTTGGCATATTCCATCCATCTTCTTTTGATGTTTCCTTCAATGTTTAAATTTTCCCTGTACAGTTTTTCACTATAGCCACTCGAGGCTTGAATTTTTTTCTTCACTTCCTTAAGCTTGAAAAAAACAGCATGTTCTTCCCTTTTGGTTTTCTATCTCCAGCTTTTTGTACATGTCCTTAAAATATTTGTTTTTGCCTTCTTGGGCTGCCTTTTGAAATCTTCTGTTTAGTTCCTTAACTTCATCACGTCTTCCTTTTACTTTACCTGCTCAACATTCAAAGGCAAATTCCAGAGTCTCCTTTGACATGTAATTTGGTCTTTTCTTTTTTTCCTTTCTTTTTAACAACCTTTTGTGTTCTTCATAAATGATATCTTTGATGTCAGGCCACAACTTGTCTGGTTTCCTATTATTTGTGTCTAATGCATTAAACCTGTTCATGAGGTGGTCTCTGAATTCAGGTGGGATATATTCAAGGTCATTCCCTGGTTCTCATATGCTTGTCCTAATTTTCTTCAGTTTCCATTTGAACTTGCATATGAGCAGTTGATAGTCTGATCCACAATCAGCACATTGTCTTGTTCTAACATTGGATGTGGAGCTTTTCCATCATGTCTTTCCACAAATGTAGTCAATTAGCTTCCTGTATGCTCCATCTCATGAAGTCCTTGTGTAAAATTACCATTTATATTGGTGAAGAAACTGTATTTTGAATGAAAAGGTCATTATTCTGACAAAATTCTGTCATGTGATTGCCAGTATCATTTCTGTCATGAAAGCCATATTTTCTAACTACTGAGGCTTATTCCTTGTTTCTAATCTTTGCATTCCAGTCACCACCAATTATCAGTATGTCTTGATTTCATGTTCGATCTATTTCAGATTACAGAAGGTGGTATAAATGTTCCCTTTCATTATTTGTGGTCTTAGTGATGTGTGCATAAAGTTGAATAATAGTCATATTAAATAGCCTTCCTTGTAGGCATATGGATATTATACTATCACTGACAGCATTGTATTTCAGGACAGGTCTTGTGAAGTCTTTTTTGATGATGAATGCAACCCCATTTCTCTTTAGTTTTTTATTCTAGCACACTAGACCATATGATTATCTGACTCCAAATGGCCCATGAATGTCCATTTTAGCTCAATAATACCTAGAATGTCAATGTTTATGTGCTCCATTTCTCTTTTAAGAATTTCTGATTTTTCTAGATTCATACTACATATGTTCCATGTTCTAATTATTAATGGATATTTACAGTTGTTTCTCATGATTTTGAGTCATGCCACATCAGCAAATGGAGGTCCCTGGGGCTTTACTCCATTCCCCTCATCAAGGTAGAAGGTACTTTGAGGAGGCAACTCTTCCCCATGAGTCTTTTGAGTTCCTTCCAGCCTAGAGGGCTCATTTTCCGGCGGTGTTTCTTTGCTATTCATAGGGTTTTCAATGGCTAGTTTCTTTGGGAGTGGTTCACCAGGTCCTATTCCCTAGTCTGTCTTTATCTGGGACCTCAGCTAAAACCTGTGCACTATGATCCTGCTGGTATCTGAGGTACCAGTGGCATAGCTTTCAGCCTCACTGCAACATGGAAGCCCCCACAGTGTGGCAAACTGACACATGTGTTGGGGGTAAGCACATCATAAAATAAAATATGCATTAAAATGGGATGCGGGATGCCCCTCAAACCTAGAATTTACTTATAACACATTGTGTATTTATCTGTACATGTTCAAACTCCATTCACCTTCATAGTACTCCACTTCATGCAATAACTTATTGAGACTTTTTTTCACTGCTCAGTGCAGTTTTAAAACTCATCAGTGTTGATGCTTCTCAGAGCTTTTGCCTTTTGTAAGGACTAGGGGATTGAAACTAGGGTTTTCCACCATGGAGCCGCACTGCCAGCCCATTTTTCCTTTATTATTTTGAAACAGTCTCTTGCTAATTTACACAAGCTGCCTCTGGCCTTAAACTCAGGATCCTTCTGTTTCTGCCTCCCAGGTCACCAGAATTACAAGCATGCATGTTGGCACTCCTCACTTTTGCCATTTCTTTGTTTTTTCATCTCCTCTACATAGGTAAATCATTTCTCTTTGAGGACTTTTTTTCAGCTGGAGAAACAGAGAAACTCTGCCACAGAACAAGACCAGGTGAATAGGTTCATGTGATTTTGATCAAAGAGTAATGAACACTTACCTGTAATCCCAGTGATTGGGAAGACAGTGGTAAGAGGATCACAAGTTTGAGACCAGAGTCAGTCTGCATAATTTAGTGAGACCCTGTCTCACAAATTAAAAAAAAAAATCTGGGCATGAAGCCTAGTGGTACAGCAATTGGAAAACATGCAAGCACGAAGCCCTGGGTTCAACCCTTGGTGCCAAGAAAAAAAAAGTAATGAATACTCAGTGTGATGTGGGGACGTGCATAGTCAAGTGGAAGAAACAGTCATCTCTTTGCCACAACTTGGGATATTTCTTCTGCAAACTGTAACACAACTTTCTCAAAACTTCCAGAGAGTGAAAACTGATTAACTGAACTGGAGGAACAAATTCCAAGTGCACAATCACTCTCAGCAGCATAATTCAAAAGCATCAATTCTTCTCCTGTCTCCCTTGTTCATTTTCCATCTTCCACTACCCTATGGTGCAACTGAAAATACTATGGCATGAGCCAGTTGTACCTTTGTCTTCAGTGTGACATCTTTTCAAAACTTTTTTCTCCCTTTATTGGTAAATGATGGTAGGGAACAAAGCAATACAGCATTGGTTTTTCCATTATGTAACTATTATATCACTTTTGGTTATACTTTAATCAACTTACAAGGTTTATGGAGCCTTTTAACTAACATGGGATAAAACTCAAATGCATATTTGGGTTATATTCCTCTGTTTTTCCAATGTACCCATGAAGTTGCATTGTTCACATTGAGATTATCCTCTCCCCCTTTATCCCTGTACATTGATTCTCCTCCCCTTCCACAATCTTTGCTTCCCTTTCCTAGTTCCCTCCCTCCTTCTTTCTATTCTTTACTTTTCAACACTGTAAAGAGATCTTTTGCAACAGCTATTCCTAATGCAATGCTATTTTAATTACTTGACTACTGATTTCATGTGTGTTGATGGAAGAAACAAGAAAAGCCATATATTAGACAATGTCAAACTTTTATTGATTTATCGTAAAGTCACTTACTGACCTAGTTATAAGGAGTTTTGTCTTCCTGATTTAAGGTGCAATCCATACTGAAGGCTGTGTTCTTTGGTCTTCATCAGTAAATGTTTCAAATCCACTTCATTTTCAGCAAGCAGAATTGTGTCATCTGCATAACAGGCTGTTAATAAGTCTTCCTCTAAAGATGATGTTGTAGTCTTCTTTATAAATGTTGGGATTCTGAGGGGGATAGAGAGTACCCAAATATGGTTGACCATAGGAGCCCATCTAGCCCACTTGGAGGATGAATCTTTATCCTCCAGATTGAGTGAACCTTACCTGAAATCTAGGTCATTTGCTCCCATTGAATCCTATGGGGCAAGATGGCAAGGAGTCACTTTTGCCCTGCCTCTGGGTGCCTCATTCTTCCCACCCTCCCAATGAGTGGGCCAAGGTATGGTGGCATCTAAAACCCCCTGGTGCCCAATTGGCCACTTCTGATCCAACCCTATTACCCTGTTTGGCTGGCTGTCAGGCTATATAATCTCTGGAGCTCAGAGTTTAACAGCCTTTCTAAACACCATCTAAGAGAAGCTCACTGGGTCCTTGTGGTTCCTTAAGAGCTCAAGGCCCATTATTCACATGCCTAGCCTAGCCTTCAGCCTTCCTCTAACCTGCCTTCATCCTACTTCAACCTGCCTGCCACCTCTACCTAATCCCCACCTCTACAACACTGGATATCCTGCATGGACTGACAACTTCAAGAGGCAAGACACAGAGAGGCAAGCCTCTGAGAGTCAAATGCAGGGCCTCCAAAATGGCAAAACCTGTAAGCCAGAAAAGCAAGGACACCCAGGAGTCTCTGCTCCAGTGGCAGAGATAGCAGATGAGCACTTCCCCTCTCTAACTCCCTTTCCCATCTCCCTAATCTTGAGCCCCTTTCCCTCCTTCCTAAGTAAACCCTTGTCCTTTTATCCTGTGCATGATACTCTGTTCTCTGGCCACAGCCTCACCACGGGGTGCACTGATGGAGCACACCTCTCAATTCCATCCACAATATAGAGAGATAGAAACCCCAGAAAGAACCCGACCCATAAAGTCCAAATTCTCTATTTAGTTACCCAACACAGAGATTGAAGAGGTATAGTGAAAGGATGTAGCCCTTATGCACATCTTTCTTGACTTTAAACCAAGCAGTGTTTCTTTGTCCTATTTAAACAACTACCTCCTCATCCATGTACTGATGCCTCATGAGTGCTCTGATAGTCCCATTTTTGCAGTGTTTTCCATGATATATTATGGTCCACACACTCAGATTACATTGCTTAGTCAATAAAACAGGAAGACATATTTCTGGTTTTCTCTGTTTTTAACTAATCTCCATCTGACATTAGCAATGATGTCTTTGGTTCCATGCCCTCATCTGTATCCTGCTTCATTTTCTCATGGTTTCCTGTCTATATCATGATCCAGGCACTTTTGAATAATATTTAGCAAAATTTTATTTGCATGTGGTATGTATGATATCATTTGACAATTTCCACATTCAGTTGAATCCCCTTTCTTAGAAATAGGCATAAATATGGATCTCTTCTAGTCAGTTGTCCAGGTCTCTTGGCATAAACAATTTAGGATCTCTGGTTCTGCATCTGTTTGTTGAAACATCTCTACTGGTATTTCATCAATTCCTGAAGCCTTGCGTTTCTCCAACTCCTTCAAGCCAGCTTCCACTTCATCATTCAGCCCCATTGGTTCCCGATCATATGAAACCTCTTGAAATTGTTGGTGATCCACCAATTCTTTTCTGTATGATGACTTAATGTGTTCCTTCCATTTTCTTTTGACATTTCTTGCATCATTTAATATTTTCCCTATAGAATGCTTCATTATTGCCATTAAAGGCTTGAATTTTTACTTCAGTTCTTTAAGCATGAGAAAAACAGAGTTTGTTTTTCTTTTTTGGGTTTCTATCCCCAGGTCCTGGCACATGTCATATAATATTTGGTTTTGTCTTCTTGAGCTGCGTTTTAAAATCTTCTGTTTAGTTCCTAAACGTTGTCATGTCTTTCTTTTACTTTAGCTGTTCTTGGTTCAAGGGGATATTTCAGAGTCATTTTTGACATGTAATTTGGTTTTTTCTTTTTTTCCTATCATTTTAATAACCTTTTGCTTTCCTCATGGATGATGTGTTTGATGTCATGTCACAATTCATCTGGTCTTTGATCTTTATTGTCTAATGCATTAAACCAGTTCTTGAGATGGTTTCTGAATCCATGTGGGATATCCTCAAGTTCATATCTTGGCTCTTGCACACTTGTTCTAATTTTCTTCAATTTCCATTTGAACCTTCATATGAGGACTTCAGAGTCTGGCCCATAATCAGTGCTTGGTCTTGTTCTGAATTTTGATATTCAACTTTCCCATCATCTCTTTTTACAAATATAGTCATATATATGTACTCATATGTCCCAATAGTCCCATCTCTGGTACAGTTCATCACAGATATCATTGCAAAGCCTTCTTGCTTCTCTGAGGTCTAACTCAGAAAGTATTACTTTCCTGTTTCCTCTTCCATACTAGCAGCTGCAGATGCAAGTTTGCCTGCCCTGTTACTCAGAGCATTTTCTCTTTGACTCCAAAAAATGATCTTCAAATTCCTTTCTGTGTCCATTTTAATATTCTTTCATGTATAAGATAAGGACTTGGAAATGTGACTCTGTGTCTCCTTTCTTCATGCCCCCTAGGTTTGTGACAGTCTGTAAGTACTTCTGAGCATTCAAGTGTATATAATTACAGTTAGTGATGATGATTAAATTAGCACTGAACTCATAATTTATAAAAATTCTCTTGAAAGTTCTTTTAAAAGAAATTCCTTAATGATACATATTCATATAATGAAAGCTGAAATTAAAACACACATCCATATGCTCAGGTGCACACACTCATGCACAGAGAAATATATATGCATGCGCCTTGAACACATTCAAATTGATTACTAAGTTGGTTTTAGTCTCATTGTTCTTATACTCATTTGCAAAATAAAATTGTGGAATCACTTGTCATTGCCAGTACCTAAAGTAGTAGATATCACATAGGTAACAATCTTGACATTGTCAAGACATGACATGACTTTTAAGTTTAATGAACTGGTTACTCAATGTCCTGGCTCTCCATAAGAGCCATAATAATGTGAGAAATTTTAATTGTTCAAAACTATGTATATGTATTTAATGAAATAAGCCCTTAGGACTTTGTTTAACTGAACATGGAAAATTATTCCTATTTTGGCAGATGTGTAATTTAAAAAGAAATGAATAATGAACTCAAATTGAATAATGTTTGAAGTGATATTATAAGAAATATATATAAAAACTTTGCATAATGAAAATAAATTAGCTCAATTAATACAAGACATAATTAATTACTACTATTTTTTATCTGGGGCTGGGATTTAGCTCAGTTGGTAGAGCAGCTGTGCTGCAGTCTCTGAGGTCCCCAGTTCAATTTCCAGCACCACAAAAATGGGATAAGGACCTGGCAATCCACTCCCAAGGCAATCCTGAAACAGTCAGCCATTGAAAACCCTATGAGGGTCACTATGAGTTGGATACCGACTCGACAGCACCTAACAACAACAACAACAACATTTTTTATCTACTACATAGTGGATTATAGAAAGGGTATTCCCACAAAAGCCTGTAAATCCATATGAAGTTTCCTTTAAAACTACCATCAAATTAAGGTAAAATAAACACAAACAATATTTAGAGACCAAAATATTTCTCATATTAGTGCATTTTTAGTAATTATCAATTGCTTTAATTAAGTTAAAAAAATTTTCTTGACTGTACAACATATTGTGATTTTTTATAACCCTTTATGACAAGTTTTCCTAAATAGCCCAAAAGGATAGAATTTGTTAATAGTTCTAAAATAATAAATCAAGAAATACTACAGGGATAGGAATGTAGC
>VMDO01021437.1:0-35389 GCA_007922755.1 Pedetes capensis | reverse complement strand
CGACCCTCTGTACAACAGGGGAAACACTATTGTCAGTGCTTCTCTGCTGTTCATAGGGTTTTCAATGGCAGATTGATTTTTGGGAGGGGTTGCCAGGTCCTTCTCCCAAGCCTACAGCTTCTGGTGTTCCCAGGCGGTCTCCCATCCAGGTACTAACCAGGCCTGACCCTGCTTAGCTTCCGAGATCTGACAGGATCGGGTGCCACGGGGCTATAGCTGCTGGCTCTGTTAGGTATCAGTATTTCACATTTAAAGCATTAAACTTCATATATTTGTCTTTTCTTTTTAGTGCTAGGGATCAACTCAGTGCCTCAAGCCTGTTATGCAAGGGCTCTACACTAGGTACTTCCTTTTTTTTTTTTTTTCCGATACTTGGGGGTTGAACCCAGGACCTCGCACATAATTTTCAAGTCCTCTACCATTAGACTGCACTTCCAGTCCATTTTTTTTATTTTTTATTTTGAGACAGGGTCTCACTAAGTTACAAGACTGCATCTGGCCTTGTACTTGCAATCTTCCTGCCTCCGGCTTTCTAGTCACTGGGATTACAGGTGTGTGCCACCATGACCGACTCTGATTATTTATCTTGATTTTTAGCACACAAAGTCATTATTTGATATTACTCAATAAAGCATCTACTGATGCAGGTGATAAAAATTTTACCAAGGATTTAACAAAGATTACTAATAAGGATTAAATGATATAATACTAAAGAATTGCATTCTATAACACTAAGAAACCCTCACTCTTATTTAATGAGATGAGAAGGTAAATAAGCAGATGACATCACAGCTTCAAAGTTTCAGGTGAATGTTTAAAAGAAAATGTATAGATTTTCCTTTGGACTTTGTAAGTCGATAGGAAAATTCACATTTGGGAGAGTATTGAAGAAAATACATCAGAAAATTCAGAGAACTATGAAATGACTTAAAAAGTATTTTATTATGGTATATCAGAGTAATCTTTCTCCAAAATATTGCAATACACTGTGATCTGAAGAATAATAGTATCTTACCGAATAAACATTGTGCAAAAGAACCTTAGATAGGAACAAAAACTCAAAAGAAAAAAGAGCAGGAGGCCAAATGAAGAGTAACAGCAAACTATAGAACAATGATTCTACAGCCAAACCACTCTGATGTCAGATCTCAGAAATTAAGCAGGGTCTGGCTTGGTTAGTACTTGGATGAGAGACAGCCTGGGAATACCGGGTACTGTAGGCTTGAGAGAAGGACTCAGCAACCCACTCCTGAAACAATGAGCCATTGAAACCCCTATGAATAGTAGAGAAGAACTAACATAGTGCAGGGCATGGCACAGTGTTGGGGACTATTTCATGTTTTGTACATAGGTCATTATGAGTCGGACCCAACTAAAAGGCACCTATTCATAGGGTTTTCAATGGCTAATTATTTCAATGGCCATGTCCTTCTCTGTTCACCATGGATGACCCTGTTGGTATCTCTAATAGGGGTAACATAGCTTTCAGCATCACAGCAACATTCAAGCCCCTATAGTATGGCAAACTGACAGGTATATGGGGAATATGCTAATATAAGAGACTAAAAAGTGGAGAAAAAGCATAGAGTATATGAGAACTCTTGGTAGTGATATCACAACTTTTCTGCAAAGCAAAAACTGTTCTAAAATGTAATATTTATTTGGAAAACACATAAAAGAGGACATTATACTCTGAAAATAAAAAAAGTATTCTCCAAAATTTGGAAGAAAACTATTTGGGAAAATATATAGTAATTGCATACACAGCAGTGAGGCTGTTGTGTGAAATTTAAATACAGCCTAAAATTCACTCTTTTTGCTGAAAATTCTTTCATTCTCCAAATATATTAGATATACTTTTTTGAAGAGATGTGTCAGCATCTTCTGCTTCTTAAATAGATCATTTACAAACACAATGAATTTCTTTATAGTGTGTTGCTGCTTCTGGTTCCTTACCTTTTTAATGAAGATCTTATTTGTTACTGCTTTTCCTTATGCTGTTAATTTTCAAAACAATATGCTTCCCTCTTGCAGTTTCCAAATAATTAATCATGTAAACATTCCATTTCACTAAGAAAATGCCAACACACAATGCATTCACTTTCTTTAATTATATGCATAAGCTATTTTCACCTAAATATAGATCAATTTATTGCTTTGTCTTAAAAATAATGCTATAGATCTCACCTACTGGTATAAAATCTAAACTGATAGATATGAATGACAGGTTCTCTTATTCATGAACAGATAAGAAAATACATTTATTTTTAACTCAGGTTTAAAATAATGACTATCATGAAAGCCAATGTCAAAAAAGGTCTATGATTAAGTATTACCATGTGTTTTTTCTATACATAATTAAAAATCAAATATAAGTTGTGAAAGTGAACACTTAGGTAAAGGTAAGAATCCTGATTAGTTGATGTTATTTGAATTGCACTATGTTATTTTTTCTTTTGTTCTGTACCATATGAAGTTTTATACAAAAGAAAATAAGATGGTAAGTCAAAGTGAAAAATCAATCCTCCAAAATTTTGTAAAGACAATGTAGATTAAAGCATTTGGTAAACTTTGAAGTGGCTGACAAAAGGTAATGAATAATTGTATTTTCATCTCTGAAAATATTAGTTAGGGTTGTAGAAAACCAACAGAATAGTAAATCTGCCAAGGTCATTTTTAGGTCAGCTTGCATAAAACCAAAAATGAAACAAAATTAAATCCTAAAAAAAGAATCCAGACAATTTTCCATCTTGCAGCTTCCACTTCTGGACATTAAAGGAAAGCCCAACTCCTTTTTCTTTCACAGAGCCACCTAGAAAGGATCTGCAGAGCCTTTGTAAGTCACTCCTCCCTTAGGCTTTCCACTCTACCACCTACATCCTATAGCACCCACCTCTACTTTTAATACATTTTTCCCAACTGTAAGATGTGAAAACATTAGATTCTATTATTACATCTTCAATTTTCCTATTTAGGATACTCCAATGGAGGTTATGATTTGTGTAATAAAACATGTAAGCTTTAGTTTTCTTTCAGAGACATGTAAAATTGAAGAAAAAGCTGGAGAGGAATGGAGCTAACATAAAATAACACCTATTAGCATTAAATTTAAAAATGCTTGAACTTTTTGTTCTTAAATAAATCCTATTAAGAATTTTTATTTTCAATGTTCTTGTCCTCCAAAACTTTTCAAGAGTAATAACATTCAGAGTAGGACATTTATGTTATTTTGTAATGACTGCTTAAAATTCTATAATGCTATTAGAATAAAGTTCAAACTTCTTATCATCTTATATCCATCACTTTCTAGGACCCAGTTGCATTCTGCACTTAAGCCATTCCAAATTACTTATAATGCCAGGAGCAAGCAATGTTGTCTTTAGCCTCTGATCTTTGTGTATATATTTTCTCTATCTCTCCTTCCTGTTAATCTTATTTGTCCCATAAATTTTCTTAGAAGACTCAGCCTTTCTTGACACTCACTTTTGGATTGACTGATCTTCTTTTGTACTAGCTTTCATAAAACCTAGAACTTCATTATCAGGGTACATACAGTATTGGGAAATTGGTTGTGTAATTATCTATAGTCATTATTTATAAAGAAAATCCCTGAATGTAAGAGACCTAGAGAGAGAGGATGTAGAAGCACTGGATTGACAACTTTCTTCCTCTGAGGATTATGCTTTACTATTATGCTTCTTTTTTCTATAGAAGATTAATATATCCTTAAATTTCATAGAGAACTAATTCATCAGACTGGCAAACTTTACTACTAAGTATTTCTCACTACCAGTGATAATTCTCACAATCTACCTAATATTAAATAGTTTGAAATAGAATTATGACTTTTTTCCTAAGAAACTGTTTATCTTTTTTCCTTCTGAATAAGGATGAGGAAGAATATGAGGAAGAGAAAGTGGAAGAATTATTCTTTTCTGTCTCACTCCACTTACACATTTTTCAATATTAAACAAGGGTTTCTTTCAAAAAAGAAAAGTTAATGATTGTGTCATAAAGTATTCATTGCTGCCCTGGGCCCTCTGCCCCTTCGAACAGTACAGCATATTTGCCTGATGACTTTAAACTTTCATTGATGGCATCCTGTGACTGGAAGACAATATGAGAACAAGATCCTAAGCAAGGCTCTGATATTCACTATGGAAAATGTTCAAAAGCCTCCTACTCAGAAATGCAGTACCAAACATAGATGGCCTTATACTCAAATTAGAAATTCTCTTATGATACTTGGAATGTACTTGTAATTATGCAAATATTCAAGGATACATTTATTCACATATTTTCTGGAATGTTAAAACTTGAAATTCGTTTTGAGTCCAATAATGACAAGAATGATTTGTATTTATCAACCAATATTCTCCTTTGCCTTCACATAATTGGATCATTTGAATCAGGTGTTTTGGGTCAAATTCTCTTTCCATCTGCTTTTCAGAAAAGCACATTTTTAATACAGATAAATGAAAGTTTCATGAAAATGCAAATACAATCAGTTTATTTTCCTACTTAAAACCATTCTGCCGTTTTGCATTGTTTGGGGTCTAATTTCCAACTATCTTACATTATGCTATAAGACCTTTCCTTTCTCATTTCATCTTATGCCTCTTTTTCCTATACTATGTGCATTTTGGGGCTGGAATTTAGCTCAGTTGGTAGAGCGCTGCTCCTCAGTCTGTGAGGTCCCGAGTTCGATTCCCAGCACCCCAAAAATGGGAGAAGGAGGCGGCAACCCACTCGCAAGGCAATCCCAAAACAATCTGCCATTGAAAACCCTGTGAGGTTCTCTATGAGTCGGACACGACTCGATGGCACCTAACAACAACAACAACAAAGGGAACACACATCCACACTCTCTATTTTGGGGGGCTGGGATTTAGCTCAGTAGGTAGAGCACCGCTCTGCCCTCTCTGAGGTCCTGAGTTCTATTCCCAGCACTGCAAAAATGGGAGAAGGACCTGGCTATCCACTCCCAAGGCAATCCCGAAACAATCAGCCATTGAAAACCCTCTGAGGGTTGCTATGAGTCGGATACGACTCGACAGCATCCAACAACAACAACATGTGCATTTTGGCTTTCATCATTTCTTCCTTTGCTTCCCCATGTGTCAAAGTCCTATCTAGCCTCAGAGCTTGAGCCTGCCAGTCCCTCTCCTGGATTAACCCATACATTATGTTGTTGTTGTTGTTGTTGTTAGGTGTGACCCTATGTACAACATAGCAACCCTATGTACAACAGACGAAACAGTACTGTCAGTGCTTCTCTGCTGTTCATAGGGTTTTCAATGGCCAATTGTTTTTTGGGGGGGTTCTTCTCCCAAGGCTATAGCACCTAGTGTTCCCAGGCAGTCTCCCATCCCAGGACTAACCAGGTCTGACCCTGCTTGTCTTCTGAGATATGATGGGATTGGATGCCACAGTGCTAAATACAGTTGCAGGCTACATTATATTAGCTTGTCCTAAATATATCTCTTGTTTAGAGAAGGGTTCACTCACCTCACAGCCTGGGTAATTTCCATGAATGTCTATAATCTAAGATCATTTCTTTATAGTACATGACAGTGTATAACTTGCATATTTTGTATCAGCATTTAATATGAGACTCCTACACACATTGCCTGCAGCCATAGCCCTGTGGCATCCGATCCTGTCAGATTTCGGAAGCTAAGCAGGGTCGGGCCTGGTTAGTACCTGGATGGGAGACTGCCTGGGAAAACCAGAAGCTGTAGGCTTGGGAGAAGGACCTGGCAACCCCCTCCCAAAAATCAATCTGCCATTGAAAACCCTATGAACAGCAGTGAAGCACTGACAATAGTGTTTGGGCTGGGATTTAGCTCAGTGGGTAGAGCGCTGCGCTGCAGTCTCTGAGGCCCCGAGTTCAATTCCCAGCACCGCAAAAATGGGAGAAGGACCTGGCAATCCACTCCCAAGGAAATCCCGAAGCACTCAGCCCTTGAAAACCCTATGAAGGTCGCTATGAGTTGGATACTGACTCGACGGCACACAACAACAACACACATTAGTGTTTAAGTATTGTAATAACAGAGATCTCATATGTTTATGATTATATTTCCAATATTTAGCCTGGAGCCTAGCATTTGGCAAGCACAGAATAGTTACTGAATAGGTGCATGATTTTATGGTTGGATAGGGTTGGACAGGGAGGTTTTTTTCTTCTAGGCTCCAAATTTGGAGCACAAAAAGCAACATTGATTAATTTTAGACTTTGTCATGGTTTGACTGTAGCAAATCTGAGATTTCTGTATACCCAGAGACCCAGGAAAATAGGAGAGACTCTCAAGGTCCATCATTTCAAAAAGCCTCAGGAAAATCACACTAGTTCTGAGAATACTGCATAAAATTATTACCTGATCACATCCTTTGTATTGTGATGTATGATGTACCAGAACTGTAACTCACACTTGTCTGGGCCTCTGACTCACTCTTGTGTAGGCCTCTATACCAAACAGAAAAAGAATTACTTATAGAAATTTAGCTTAAAACACAAAGTCCTGACAGAACTCTGCTGTGTTTTGACAGAAAACTATGACAAAAGAACTTTGTGGATGTGCTTAAAACTAAAGACCTTAAAAAATAGATAATGCACTGGGTTATGCATAATAATCATGTGAGTGCTTACACGTAGAGACCCATTATTGGCCCTGGTTAGAGAGACATGTGACAATAGAAGAAAATGACCAAGAGATACAAACCCATTGTTGGGCTTGAAAATAGAAGGAGACCATGAGCCAAAGCGTATGAGCCTCCCAAGCATTCAGATGACAGGTGTGTGTCATCATGCCTGGATTAAAATTAGAGACTGACACAATATAGAGGACAGAATTAATATTGGAAATGTTATAAATTTTGCTACCTTTTACCTACCTTTTTCCTAATGGGATAAATAGACCGATACAAGTTTTAGTGAAATTGTGCACTTTTGAATGTATGTAAAAGTCTATCAAGTAATGCTGTCAAATCTATAAATATTCTGTATATGACTTACTTTAATTTGACCTTCAAGAAAATTTTGAAAAAAGCACAGTAAATAATTGTTTTACTTTATATGACTTCACACTTACCTTTGATTATGATTTCTTTTCATTAAACAACATGACATTTGTCTCACACTTGAAGATTTTTCTTCTGACAATAGGACTCTTTAATGAGTTATTTGGTGTAGTATAATTTTTAAAACATGGTAACCATACATTTAATAATCACTATCATTGTTTAGGGGCTGGGATTTAGCTCAGTTGGTAGAGCACTGAGCTGCAGTCTCTGAGGTCCCAAGTTCAATTCCCAGCACTGCAAAAATGGGAGAAGGACCTGGCAATCCACTCCCAAGGCAATCCCGAAACAGTCAGCCATTGAAAACCCTATGAAGGTTGCTATGAGTCGGATACTAACTTGACAGCACCTAACAATCGTTGTTTAATAATGTATTCTCTTTTTTTGTACTTTAGATGCAATATTTATCCAAATAGAATAGCATATTGCTATGCTGGGTTGATATAAGTGGCAAAAGGTAAAAGAATCCTTGACATGTAGGGTGTATGGTTCAGCCCAGAACTCCCAAATACTCAAAACACCAAGAAAATTTTTACTTGTATACCTTTTATATATTTATATTCAGCTTGATCTTTATGTCTTCCCTGTTTCCAATATATTTGATTTAAGTTCTATGTGTCCTAGCTATTGTATCTCCGGGATATCTAAAAATGCTTCTACCAAATAATTCTAGAACTCAACAGAATTCAAGACTAAAAGCAAATTTCTTCCCAATTCTCCCTGTATAAATAATGTCTAAATTAACGACCTTGAATATCTAGTGTCTTAAAATAGAAAGCAATTTACAAGGAAAGTAGTGGCATGTTAGGTGGTTATTTATTCATTTCATTTCTCCAAAAACAAAAGAAGAATATTTCATATTGTTACTCTCGTCTTGTGGCTCTTCCTATAGGAAAACACCAGGTATGTTGATGGGTTACCTTTTACTTTTACCTTACCTGTGTGGCTAAACATTATCAGACCCTTAATCATCCTCTCAGGGAAGACATGAAATGTAGAAGTATGTTCTGATTCAGTGTCTTTCATATGAGTAGAAAATTTTCCAATCCTTTCATGTTCCTGGAATTAGAGTTACCAATCATTTTGGCCTGTCCTGAATTTATTCTTTGTTAGAAGATCTTAATTCCTGGACAGCTGATGGTGTGTGTGTCTTTGTATTTGTATTATGTTCTACAAGTCTTCCTATGCTTACTGTTTATCTCAGTGGAGATTTAGTACTTAGTTTATCTAAACCTAGCAAGGAAATTTTTAATTAATTTTGTTCTTCCTCATATACTTTCCACACTCAGTTATATTTTTATAGTCTTTGTATAGAATAACCATTGCAAAAATTTATCCTGCCATAGACACTTCAATACATTCATATTGCTCTAAATGACCTCTGAGAGAGCTAGAAGGGATCCTCAATTCACTCTGTGTTGTCCAATCCAATGAAGCTACCATAACATCTAGGATCTAAGAGAAAAGGGATATTTGTTAGAAACAGTGCTGACAACAAAATGAAATTGTGCCGTTCTGTATTCCAAAGTGAGATACTCTTAGTTTTCTGTGCAACCAACAAACTTTTTAAGAAGTCAGGTGAGGAGTTGAGTTGGATACCAATCAAGCACACAGTTCACCTCAGCACTTCTGCCTGGTACTTAGGTGTATGTAGAGTATTTCCTCCAGTTTCCCATCATAAGTGGAGAATTCCCCATTGTCTACCTCCAACAGAGTTCCTACATCTCGGGGATGATTCTCTCCTAATCAGTTTATCCACTTTTAAGACTAACTTGGACCACCAGGCACAGTAGCACATGTCTGCATTTCCAGCAACTAGGGAGGCAGAACCTGCAGGGGTAACCCTGTGGCATCCGATCCAGTCAGATCTCGGAAGCTAAGCAGGGTCGGGCCTGGTTAGTACCTGGATGGGAGAATGCCTGGGAACACCAGATGCTGTAGGCTTGGGAGAAGGACCTGGAAACCCCCTTCCAAAAATCGATCTGCCATTGAAAACCCTATGCACAGCAGAAAAGCACTGACAATAGTGTTTCCCCTGTTGTACAGAGGGTCGCTATGAGTTGGATACCGACTTGACAGCACCTAACAACAACAGGGAGGCAGAAACAATAGGACCACAAGTTCTAGGCCAGAGGCAGTCTGCATAATTTAGCAAGACCCTGTCTCAAGATGTCTCAAGATAAAAAATTAGGGGTGGGGGTACATCTCAGTGGTAAAGTGCTTGCAAAATATGCACAAGGCCATAGGTTCAGTCTTCCAGTGCTGCAAAGAAAAAAAAAAAAAAAAAAAAAAAAAAAAAAAAAAAAAAAAAAAAAAAAAAAAAAAAAAAAAAAAAAAAAAAAAAAAAAAAAAAAAAAAAACCTAAATTGGGCGAGGAAGCTTAGCACACACCTATAATCCCAGTGCATAACCTAGACCCAGTCTCAGTCAGGGGTGTGTTGCACTGGTGCAAGGCCCAAGTTTCAACTCCCCAGAATAGAAGAGAAAAAAAATACTAACTTGAAATAAGACTGTTCCAACTGACATACTTTTCTTATTAACATAGCTTATTAATTCATAATAAAAAGAATCAAAGACTAAATAAAGATAAATGTCATTTAATTTTTTTCTGATTTATTTGCTTAAAAGTATGTATTTTGAAACTTATTATTTTAAACTTTCTCATGTTCTTCATTTCTCCTACTTAGAAAAATCAATTGTAAAACATTCTTTAATATTCTTAAAAATAGATGCTCTTAAATGTGGTTGTTGTTGCTGTTGTTAGGTGCTGTATGTGGTAGAACTAGAATATCCATGTACAGAGCTTGGACATCTATTTTTGAGAAAAATTCTAATGGGCAGCCAGAATCAAGAACTATACAACTCTATTCATTTGGCGGACCATCATTCACCCCATAAAATCATGATGTGATTTGTAATATAATTTAAATATATTTTTGATACTCAAAGGTAGCATAGACACAAATGAGGCTCTATATATAAACAAAAATACTAAAGAATTGTGAATACTTGCTCATGTTTAAACAGTATGTTAGGGTGGAAGCAGGAATTGACCATATATCCACTTTGAGGCAATTCAGAGTTCATTACGTTCCATGTCACTGAAACAACATATATTACACGATGACTCTTTGCTTAACATGCCAATTTAAATTTTGCCAAAGAATAGCTGCCTGCCGCTGTAATCCTGTGGCATCCAATACCGTCAGATCTCAGAAGCTAAGCAGGGTCGGGCCTGGTTAGTACTTGGATGGGAGACTTCCTGGGAACACCAGGTGGTGAAGGTTTGGGAGACGGACCTGGCAATCACCTCCCAAAAATCAATCCGCTATTGAAAACCCTATGAACAGCAGAGAAGCACTGACCACAGTGTTTCCCTTGTTGTGCGTAGGGTCACTATGAGTCGGATACTGACTTGATGGCACCTAATAACAACAACAACAAAGAATAGCTAGAAAAGTTCACAAAGTATTCTTGAAACCCAAGCCAGTTTCACTATGCAAGGTATGCGTACCACATAAGGACAAATGAAACAAGAGCTATGTCAATGTAGTATGTATGACTGTCATAAATTGTATATAGAAAGCAAGGTGTTCTCAGAACTTTGACAAATTGGAGAATGAAATTAAGAATGACAGCTACCAAATCTAATAAGGCGCATATGGAAATTACCCACCCTAAATAGAAGAGAGAAAAGAGGTGAGAAAAATCTTTGTCAAGATAGTCTCTGTTATCATCACCTTTAGTGTAATCATAACAACAACAACAAAATGCTTCTGTAGCTTAATCAATTCCAGAAGTGAATAGAGCTTATAAGAAGTTATACTACAGTCTGTCTGAAAATAAGTACGTTAACATAGAAGGATTTAGCCGAATGTACTATAATCATTTTTATTAAACTTTCTTAGAAGTCACTTCTTTGGCTTGACTCTCCTCAGTATAAAATTCTTTATGAATATACCTTCGACCTTTGTTGAGAACATAAAAACCAGAGAGTAAGTACAGGTTAGAAAAAAAAAAAAAGAGGCAGAGATTGGAGGATCTATCATTTTTAACCTGTACATATAGGATACATAAGTCTGTAGATCTTGAGCCTTCTGTCATTAAAGGAAAATTATCTGTTCTGAGGCAGAAGCAATATATAAAATCTATTTGTTGCCTAGATAAAATTTACCTTATGACTGGTCATCTCTCTCGGGCATTTCCACATCCACTGTGCTTGTTCATTTCATTGCCAGTTAGGCCCTTCAAGATGCATTCTTAGAGAGGGGAAATTTGGGAGTAGAGGGAGCATCTAGTATTCCATGACTAAAAGAATTATCCCCATGATGAGTTCACAAGCATTTTGCTCTATATATTTTGAGTTTTTGCACTGTTAGTAACTCTCCTTCCACTTTATTTTTGAAGTGTAGCTGCAGAACATGTTTACACTACTTTGTGTATTTCCATGGGTGAAATCCCACCCAGGGTCCTGTCAGCTCTTCATAAATGCCTCCAGAAGTCTGGTGCAGAGGTTTTGTCAGGTCAGGAAGTCACAGAATAAAAATGACTTTTAAAAAGCGAGAGGAAACCTATCATCTTTTACTAATAAAGGAAGAAAAAAAATGAGAGGAAAACAGTATACAAAATAAAGTTGATTCAATTTTTTGTTTTTGTTGTTCCTCTAAATGTTCCCAAACTCTTAAACCTGTCCTTTCTGTTCATTTTCCCCATACATACTTGTTTATTAACATGCCTTGTATCTTCTTTGACTTGACACACTCCTGAGAGATGAGGAGTCAGAATTAATCTTCCTTGTTTCTCTAGAATTCAGGTCATTTAATACCCACTAAATAAATGTTTAGTAGCTAGAAAATAAACGAATTTAGATTCCTGAGAACCTAACCTATTCTTAATTACAGAACTCATTATATTTAGAAGATCTCTGAGTACTCATTATCAATAACAAAGAACACTGATTGCCTATTAAATATAATCCTATTTAGATAATGAACAAACATACTCTCTTCAAACTAGAAAGCTCTTTTATTAGCAAGCATTGAATACTGAACTGGTGCTTGTAGTAATTTGTTAATGAACTCACTAAAAGAGGAAGATAATTGCACATAAATGAAGAAGATATAAGAGAAGGTGAAAAGAGGAGGAAATTCAGGTCTTTTTCTTCTTGTATTTGATTCTTCCAGTGTTCTTATTCAAAATCTGAGAGTCATAAATCTGATGCTTGCTCGGTGTGTTGATCAGAAACATCTTGAAATTTTAAGCAGCTTACTTCATAATTCATTATTAGAGAATATTGACTCTTTTCCATTACTCTTGGACATTAAACACAATATGAATCAATGTTGATCATTTATTGCAACATCTGTGTAATTGTATAGGAGGAAAAAGTCATTCTTGGAAGTATTGCATTATTACACCATTAAAAATGCATACCATTGAAACAAAGCAGGTGTTTTCCCAAGAGATGTTTGTGATAAGAAAGAAGCTCACATCTCTTGAATTCAAGTAAGTAGTTGCAATAATGAGGCAGAGAGTAGTTTAGCAAATTATAAAGTTCCCATTTGGTTAAAATGTGTTCTTGACTATGACTTTGTAATCATTTTGGGATATGTTGAATGGATGTCAAGGTGCTATCTGTGGTTCATATAGATTTCACTGTCTGACCTTTTAAGAACAACTGAATACTTTCTTACCTCAAAACAGCTTACTTTTTGTCTTTTGTCTTAAATAGACCATCATCACTGAATGGTTCTGAGTCCCACATATCCAGCTTTGCTTACAGTTTATAGAAATTCTAAATATTTTTTAAAAGTAAAAATACAGGGAGAGTTTTCAGGAAGTGATTGCTGAATCATTTCACTTACATTGCAAAAATTTAACTTTTTTTGTGACAAAACAGCTATTTGGGACTATACCAATAGCAGAATCTATAGGCATATTGATGTTCTTTTAAGAATTTTAGCTCCAATAGCCAAAATGACTCAGCTGGGAGAGAATTAGACTGAAGAATTTCAGATCCAGGTTTTAGATCATTTTTGGAAAGCAAACATGAGCTACAATTATTCTCTGCCATTCCCCTCTAAGATCAATATTTTGCTGATAACACTCCTGTGTCTATCTTCCTAGGCATGTATGAAAATGTAATAAAATATTTGAGTGAGTTCTGTCATTAAAAATAATGATGATAATACTAATAATAATGCAATGTCTCCAAAACAGGCATTCAATATGGCTCATGATGATGTGACTGAAACTGGTTTGACCTTCAGAGCAAGTTTCTACCTGGACAAAACCTCTATAGGATCAAATGGTTGGCAACCACTTCTTCTACCTGTTTGGCTCAGCTTAAAATTCCAACATCAAAACGTCAGCTGAAACAGCAGGTGGAAAAGCACAGTCTGACACCTTTAGGTTTAGCCAACTACAAATGCCAATGTGAATCCAAGGCCACACTGCTTTGTTCAGAGACATATCACTTCCCAAACTCTAAAATCCACAGCATAGCTTGAATTTAGTGAACCTATATAATGAGAAAAGAAAATGTTAGCTTTAATGTCAAAGAAAACTGGAATTTACATATTTCTAGTGGATCTGTGCAATTTGCAGACATTCTACATATATTTTATATAAAATAACATGGTAGTTATTAGTGGGCATGGGGATAATAAATGCAAAGGACAAGACAAAATAAAGCACAAATCTTAATTTCAAGATGCCTACAATATAGTAGTTTCAGATTGGAATAGGAATAAAATAGTTTGCATAATTTTATAATTATTTGTATATATTGTTGATTGTCAAAAACCAGAATATGTTAAAGCTACAATGGATGTTCAAGAAAGCAATAAGTGATTATAACCAATAGCTCATGAAAAGCTTTATGAATGCACTGTCATTTTAAAGAATGATGGAGGTCTGGGTGTATAGCTCAGTGGTAGAGTGCTTGCCTAGCATGTATGAGGCCCTGAGTTCAATCCCTGGCACAGAAAAAAAAATAGAAATCAAGAAAAAGGACAGGACTGCACACCATGGTACATGCTTGTAGGTCCAGTGACTCTGAGGCTGAGACAGGAGGATCGAGAGTTCGAGGTCAGAGGCAGCCTGTGCAACTTAGCAAGCCCCTTTATAAAAATTTTAAAAGGAACTGAAGGCTGTGGTTCAGTGGCGAAATGCTTGCCTAGCATGGGTGAAGACCTTGGTTCAGCCCACAGCATTGCAAAAAAGAAAGAAAGGAAGGAAGAAGGAAGGAAGGTAGGAAGGAAGGAAGGAAGGAAGGAAAGGTGGGGGAGGAAGGAAGGACAGAGAGGTTTAAAGCAGGACCATTCAAAATGTGTGTTAAGACAGCATCAAGGTGTCCAACTAGGCTGGAAGGCAGTATACATGAAGAAGCATGATGAAAAATGAATCTGCAGAAGAAAGGAGACCAGACAACTGAATGGGTTAAATTCACCCTGAGAAATTTGAGGTATAAACAATGAAGCATTATTGGCTTTATCTGCTTTGTTTGTTTTTTGCAGAAGGATGAAATTTTCAAGGTTCTATTTTTGAAAGAATAACCTCACAATCTTTACAGGTAGAAAAAGTGGGAGAAGAAGGAAATAGGAGGTCATGACTCTATCTGTGCAGAAACAAGCCCTGAATTTAAATGATGGTAGTAAAAACCAGATGAGGGGAACTAACATGGGTAAAATTATTTCCATTTTCAAAATCTTGAAAGAAAATCTTTTCACATTTACCAGTCCAACTATTATAATGTCACATTTTAACAATGAAAATGCATCACTAACATTTTTCTGAAATTATTTATATTGTTATGTACTAAAATAGTTTGCTTGCAATGTGAAAATCTACTTTCTATGTAATCCTTGTGTATATACAAATATTCTGAAGGTCAGAAAAATATTGGGACTTAAAGAGATATTTAATGCCTAAATATATGCCCACTCAAGGTTTTATATTGGTTGCCTTTCAAAGGTATTTTTAAGGATTATCTTTGGATTCCAAACAAGCAGCTAACATAAAACGATAACAAAAGCCATGTACATGTGCAATAGACAATCATGAGTAGGAAAGAAACTCAATACTAGTGACAGCTAATATAAATGATGAACCAGAGAACTGTTGTAAACTTGCTAGGAAATTGAGGCACAAACATAAAGAAGAGCCATCTGAAAGTAGAACTCAATAATGTAGAAAGGAATGCCTTTTTATATTCATTTATTCACTATCCTGTGCTTTAGCCATGGCCTGTGCAAGTTACTTGCCAAAAGAGAAATGTGACTTTAATGTGCTTCTAATCAGTTATCATTTTCCCTATATGAAGATTTTTAAATATTTTAATATTAGAGTATCTATATGTATGTGTGTGTAGATATATATCTCCAACACATACATATGTTGTTGTTGTTGTTGGGTGCCTACGACCCTACAAACAATAGGCAAAACTATATTGTTAATGCTTCTCTGCTATTCATAGGGTTTTCAATGGCTGATTGTTTTTTGGGAGTGGGCTGCTAGCTCTTTCTCCCAAGCCCAGAGCACCTGGTATTCCCATGCAGTCTCCCATCCAAGGGCTAACCGGCCCAGACCTGCTTAGTTTCCAAGATCTGATACCAGGATCAGATACCAAAGTGGTATGGCTACAGACTAATACATGTGTACATATTGTAAAATATATTTAAAAGTCTTTAGAATCTTAGCATTTTTCTGAATGTATGGCTTCAGTGATTTTTATTTACTCTGTTTTCTAAATATAATTTTTGAGGGAAAAGAAAAATACATATTTTAACCTCATCCATTAAACTAAATAACTTTCTTTGAAGGGATATGTGAAGGTTTGAAATTTTTCAAACAGAATAATAATGATATTTTATACCAATTTAAATTGTGCTAAATGGACAGGAAGACACACAAAATCTTTTTGAACTTAGAGCTATTCCACAGTGGGAGAAGAACACATCACCTGAATAGAATAAATGTAAATAAAATGAGATGGTAAATGTAATACATATGACTTCCATGGACTCCACTGCCATCAAAGTACATGAGGGGAAACTGAGTTAGACCTTGAACAAGATAAAGTATGAAATCTTGTATAAAGCCATCAAATATGATAAAATCACCTCTGAAGATCACCAACTCTAATGAGCAGAATGTAAATGAGTGAATAAAACTCTTGGGTTTGGGCAGATTTATGAGAGACCAATCAGACTTACAAAAACCAAGTGTTCTCCAGATATAATTCAATCCTAATAATAGATGAGGATGTTTCATTGTCCATTGTAGGAACAGATGGTGTATAACATTGTCATAACAGAATGTCCCCGATTCAAAATATTTTTCTAATATAACTTTCTTTTAGAGGATCCTTAATTAAAATATTAGAGGCAAACACACACACACACACACACACACACACACATACACACACACACACACACATACACACACACAACTTCATCTTCTACAAAATAAGTTTCATTAACCGTGTTTTGCTACTTTTTTAACTTTTATTTTCAGGAACTGTAGACTTACCTCCAATTGTGAGAAATAATACAGAGGATACCCTATAAGCTTCATGCAGTGTTCCCAAATGGTAACATTTCCTAACTATAGTACAAAATCATAACCAGGAAATTAACATTGAAAAACTCCATTGACTTTATTCAGATTTCATCAGTTTTATAAACAATCTTTTGTGTGCATATACGTAAATAGTTCTATGTAATTTTTCACATGTGAAGATTTATGTCCACCACCCTCAGAGCCAAAGGACAGAATAGCTCACCAGGCTCCCTCCGGTTATGCTTTATTGACCACAGCTACCTTCCTCTTCCTCTGGTCCTGACCCTGTCAAACACTATTCTAGTCTCCATTTCTACATTATTATCATTTCAAGAACGCTATACAAATGGAATCATGTAGCATTTTACTTTCTGAGATTGACTCTTCTCGCTCAGTATAATTCCCTTGAGATCCATCAAAGATGTCTCAGGGAATTTGTTTTTCTTGCTGAGTAGGATTCAGTAGTATCAGAGTGATTCCTCCCATTTTATTACCTTTCGTCAAAAATTGTTTTTAGCTGTTTTTGTTCATATGTCTTTCCATATAAATTTTAGAATGACTGTCTACATCTTTTTAAAAAAATAGCAGGATTTTGCTAAGAAATGCATTAAACCTATAGATCAATTTTGAAAGAAGTGACATTTTTACTGTGCTGGGTATTCCAGTCCATGAATAGTGTATGTCTCTCTATTTCTTTAGATTTCTTTATTTCTTTCATATTTATCTTGTCATTTTCAGCATAAGAATCTTGTAAATATTTAATTATTTTTATACTTGTTTTTCATTTTCATTGGAGCAAATTTAAATGTCCTACACATGTTCATTTTTAGTTTATAGAAGTGGATTGTTTTCTGTGTGTGGGTATTGTATACTGCAACTTTGATTAACTGGTTAGTTCAAGGAGTTTTTAGTTTTATTTTATTTTTGCAGATTTCTTGAGAATATTTGAATAAGCAATAACATCATCTACAAATAGGGGTGGTTATTCAGATTTTTCAGTCTATAGGCATTTTATTTGTTTGTTTTCATTTCATTAGTTTTTAAAGTGTGAGACTATAAATAGGGAAATAAAGATACCAAAATTTCTAACAATAATATCTGCATAAATTCATTTTCCTTAAGATTAAAATAATTACTTAATTTTAATAAAATTAATTATGGTACCTGGGCAAGGTGGTGCACATCTATAATCTCAGTACTCAAGAGTCTGAGGCAGGAAGACTGACTCAAGTTCAAGGCCAGCCTGGTTTACATAGCTAGTCCCAGTCCAGCCTGGGCTGCACAGCAGGACATGTCTCAAAAAAAAAAAAATCATGCAAAAGAAATAATTTAAACATTTTCTGAGCTACTTTTATAATCAACTAAATCTAATACTGGAAGTAGCATTGGTAAAACTGGTAATACAGTTCAGTAAGCACATTTTGTTGCACTGTATCAAGAATGTTGTTAATTTTTTTCTTAGTTACAATTTCTCAGAAACAAATCAGAATAAATAGACATGTATCTAATACTTGAATTTATTATAGCTTGTAATGTTACTAATGAGGCTTTCATTTTAATCACTTCAAATAAAAATGAATATTTTATTTCAAATTATTATAATTAAGACTAAATTTATTATGAAATTATAGCTGTTTAAATTCTTATTTTATAAATGACTGAGAGAAATAAAGTAATATTATAAGAAATGTAATTCTCTCTCATAATATTACCTTCAAAAATAAAATTTCATACAAACCTGCTTTGCCTTCACCCTGGGAAACTCTTGCATTGCCAAATATTTGGAATTAGTACTTTAGACAGAACATTTATTATTAATAGTCCTAGCAGAGCATATCCCAATGTGTGATACATAAAATACTGATCAAGAGAGATGTTCTAGGGTAAACATTTAATGTATAGGATCATTTGACTCTCTTGTTTGCAAGAAATAAAAACTTGTGCAGTTATCTCCAATAATTTAGAATTTTAAAGAATGTTGGATGTACATATTAGATTATCTTCTCAGCCACTCTTCTCAAGAAACCAGCTGTCTTTAGCATTGGAATTACTCCCACAGTCCTTATGCTGTTAATGTTCCTAGGCATCATCAATCAGATACCTGAAGAAATTTGGGCTAATCAATTTTGTTCCCTGTGAATTGAAAACTTTGAACTAAACTATAGAGAGTATGAGTTCTTGGGAAATGAGCCACACTAATGACAACATATTAAGAAAATTTTCATTGAACTTTACTTTCTTCATGTCTGTTTCCTCAATACAATGAATTGCAATCTATGACAGACTCAAGTGCACCACAATAAATATGTATTTTTAGATGAGTCATTTGTAACCAAAAAGATCCTAACTTCTACATATGGTGGTTTGAAGAGTTGAGAAATACATGGAAAATAAAAACTGTAACAATATAGATTACAACAAAGGGATAAATGTATAAAACAATATATTTATTTTATTTCAGATCTTCAAGCATGTCAAAGCACCCTCAACCCTGTTCTGCTCCTTATTCCTAGTATTTTCCTTTCATACTCTCTTTACTCCAGCTTCACTGCTATCATTTCCTTATTCTACATAATGCATTAGAACTACCACATCCTCTCAGAAGTCTTCCATGTTTGATGTAATTGTCTTGCATGTGAAAGGAATAATTATGTTTTATTTAATTATATGTCTCCCTTTGTTTATTCTAAGATCTTATAAAGCAGATCCAATATCAATTCCACCCTTTACAGTATTTCCAGTGCATGGGTAGTGCTAGGCATGGTCAATATTTACTAGTGAATAATTTTTTAAAGAACAAAATGAATAAATGAATGTATTAATGCATTACTGAGAATTTTGTTTGAAGTTTTAGGAGGTTCTGAGGAAGGATATCTATTCATTTCTTGCAGAAGGGGGGAAGCTATTAAGGATGCAATATCAGGATAAGAATATTTAGCCTTTATTTTTGATCCACCAGAGGTAGCCAAGGGAGAGAACAGAGATTCAATTAATAGGTGCTTAGTGAATTAACACCTAGAAGAAATGCTTCTCAAATTTAGTGCATACAAATGACCTAGGTAGCATGCTAGAAGCACAGATCTGATTCAAGAGTCTGGCATAATGCATGTGACTCTGTATTTCTGAAAAGATTTCATGTGATAATGATGCCATTGGTCTGAGATCCAAACTTTAGGTAATATTGTGCCAGAAAAGGTAGGAGGTAATAGGCCCAAGTAAACAGCAATATGCGTGTTTACCCTGGCAAAAAAGAGACATTCCAATTTGCACAGACAGGTATACAGATGGATGAAGACAGGGAAACCCAAAGGGAAATAACTAAAGTACCCACTTTATATGCTCAATTATATCATCAATTCTTCCAAGAAATAGATGGCACATTACATAATAGCAAGAAACTTGAGAGAAGCCAGGCTTGCACAAGAAGGAAATGTTTCAGAACAAGTTCTGTGGAAAAGGATGAAGGATAGAGTTCTCAACTTTGACCACTAAAATCACCTAATAAAATCTCCTGGAAACTCAATATTTGGTGGTGGGTACTATGATATTAAGTCTCAGATTGACTATTTCCACATTAATAATTTGGCATAAAAATAGTTAAAGCCATGTTCTTGTAAACTAGATGAAGTCTCAAGCTTTCTTGCCTGCTAAGCACTCCAACTGAAATCTTGATGAAATGTTGAACTGGAGCAAACTCAACAAATGTTTTGCTGGCAGGACCACTGAACTTACTAGTTAGATCAAGAACAAAATCCTCTAGCAAAGGAAGGGGACACGTCTTAAGACGACACTACAAATAGAGTAGCCTACAAAGCTGTTAACTTGCCAAATTCCTCAGATTTTTATCCTCCATTAATGACATATTACACTATTTTTGACCAATCACATATCTTGTACAACACTCATTTAGATAATGAAAATTTATTTTTGCTGTTCCTTGTGTTAATTAACAAATTCTCTAGTGTAGACTTAGATAACACTAATTGAAAGACTTGCTATACCTGTGGCTGAAGTGTAGGACTTTAATTAAAGCCTTTCAACTCCTAATTAACCACTTGAAAAGTTGCAAACAACTCATTCAGTCACTTCAGATTTAAACACTTGTAGAAGTTTGACTGAAGTTAATATTAGCAAACATCATCATCTTGTCTCTGACTAGGTGATAAATTTTAGTTGGGACTTTTTGGTTGTTACTAGCTAATAATTCAGAGTTGCTGGATGTCTGCAAGATACAAGAGAATCTCTTACAAAAAAGAATTGGATAGAGATCCACACAATATCAAATTATCTCCCAGACAGCAATTCTAGTAAGTTAACTTATTTCTATGTATCTGAGCCTAGGAGTCATCTCTGCTTCACATAAAAGCAGAGAGTTCCTCTATCATTTTAGAGAATCCTTAATTCACTAGCAATGCATGTGACATGAGAATCAATGGGAAACACTTTGTTTTGCTCAAATATCAAGTATTGCTCGTTGTTTCAGAAAGTAATCCCACCAGTGTAGATGATACTTGTACCACTTGTGTCATCAATTCAACTGAAATGCTGTATCAGTCTGCATATGTGGCTGTTGGAATCACAGCAACAATAATGTTAAAAGTTGGTGAAAATGTCTATTTGTTATGCTTTCTAGTATAAATTGTACATGATATTTAATTTTATTGTAACTATCCTTTTATTTCTCTTTCATGTTATAGCCATGTTTCATTTATGTTATAGGAATTCAATTTTTAAAAAATTCTGTGCCTAAGTACATCATATTATTTATTATTTTCATTTCATAACAGTAAAAAGAATATTCAAAACATTGTGCTATTTGTCTACACCAAACTATTTTAAGGTAAATTATAGATAAAATGACTTTGAACAAAACTACTGAATAGAAGGATGCACAAAGAACTCAACAGAAAATAGAGGGCATGCTTTTGAAGTGAAACAAATCACATTAGTTTGTGATAGTTTCCCATCAGTGCTCATTAGTTAGTCCAAGAGCATAGGTATTCATGAATATTATGCCAGAAAAGAAGGGAGGTGAGAATACCTTTGGCCTATTTTGTAAACTCTTCAAACAAGATGAGGAAGTATGTTAGATGAGATGGGGTCTCACTAAATTGTGCAAGCTGCTTCTGGCTGTGAACTCACGATCCTTGTGCCTCAGCTTCCCAAGTTCCTAAGGTTACAGGCATGTGTGGCAACACCTGGCTAACGTAGTAATCAGGAGATAGGGACACCATCCCACTTAATCTTTACATTTTACACACAGGACAATTAGGTCCTACAGAAAGACTTTCCTGGATTGTAAATCTGCCAAGCTTTTCAAAGGATTTACATCTCAAAGAAAGAATTTCAGTTATAAGTTTTTAAATAAAAGGTTCTAAGAAAAGGGAGGTCAAGACCTAGGGTCAGAAAGAAGGCTGTCTAGAGTTCAGTCAAGCAGTGGGAAACCACAAGCTACCCTCCAAATTAATCACCCTGGGAACCACAACCTTATTCCAATGATGCTATAGTTAGCCCCAAGAAATGTTGAATTCTTCTTTTGAATAGGATGTGATCATATTTTGAATCATTGACTCTGGTCTCTTAGTCATATTATTCTACTTAGTAAATTTTAGAGAATAAGACAAAGATTAATCCCCACATAAGGTTTTTCAACTATGAAAACAATGCTATGATTAATAATAATTTGCATATGGATGATAAGTTTAGATGTCTGTTAAAAATTGTTATTGCACAATATTTATACCTTAACATACGGGGTGACTATCACCTTTTATTAATATGTAAGCATTGCCCCAAGTGCTATAAATTTATAGTTATTTATACAGTTAATATAGACCATATAAATAATCATTTCAATGACTGAGCAATATCATCAATTTTCCTTCATGAAATTCAAATTCAACAGGCAGCATACACATTTTATAAAGCTCTTAAAGTGGATATACTACTGCTAGACTTATATTTGAAATAGATTTTCATTTATATAATATTCTATTGCTAGAGCACTGAGGGCTTACTTCAGAAATATGCATTACATTTTTAGTATGAGAAAATATTTATTAAGACTCTCATTATTATCTCTCCTTGAAAATATCTGTTTATGCAAAGCTTCAAGTTGAACAAAAATTTTCTTATGGAATCATTAGGTTGGGATTCATTTAGCCCTAAGGATACAAACAATTGTATCAATGTAGAACTGACTTTATAATAGGTCTAATATTTCTAATTTGCAGATAACTTATATTAGAGCTTTCCTTAAGCATATCCCCAGACACCAATAATAAGTATTTGAAAATGATGTTGCTATTTCTTTCTCTCTCACTCTCTCTCTCTTTATTGCTTATATATATCATTTAACCCTCATATTTTTCCCTTAGTGGTTGGCTTAAACACAGTTCATAAAATATGGCATATGGGCAGGCTGTATTTCCTGAATAAAGGCACCAAAAAATGAACAGTTTCACTTTAAATTATTATTGATGATCTTTCTTATTTATTCTTTTGAGTGGGCATAAGTTTATATGTTACAACCCACTTTATAAGGGCCCTATAGGCAACTTTAAAAATTATAAAGCATACAAATTGTGGTTGCTGTTGTTGTTGCTAGGTGCCGTCCAGTCGGGTCTGACTCATAGTGACTCTGTGTGAAACAGAACAAAACACTCCCCCATTCTGTACCAGGCAAACAATTATATATATATAAATATATGTTTAAGTCTATTGTTGCGACACTGTGTCAAGCTATGTAGTTGGGGAATTTCTTTTTTATCATTGACCTGCCACTCTCAGAAACAAGATGTTTTTCTCTAGGAATTGATCCCTCCTGACTACATGTCCAAAATACATAAAAACATGGTCTAACAATCCTTGCCTCCAATGAGCACTCTAGTTGCATTTCTTCTAGGCCAGATTTGTTGGTTCTTTTGGCAGTCCATGCTATATTCAATATTCATCTCCAGCACCACAATTCAAAAGCATCAATTCTTCTCCTGTCTCTCTTGTTCAATGTCCAGCTTTCACAACCATATGATGTGACTGAAAATACCATGGCATGAGTCAGATGCATCTTCGTCTTCAATGTAACATCTTTACTTCTCAATACTTTAAAGAGATTTTTTGCCACAGCTTTTCCCAATGCAATGTGTCTTGACTTCTTGACTGTTACTTTCATGGGAGTTGGTTGTAGAACCAAGTAAAGTAAAATCATGGACAACCTCAATCTTTTCTCCACTTACCATAAAGTTGCTTTACTGACTCAGTTGTATGGATTTTTGTATTGATGTTGAGTCACAATCCATACTGAAGGCTATATTATTTGATCTTCATCAGTAAATGTGAAGTCCTCTACACTTTCAGCAAGGAGTGTTGTGTCATCTGGATAACATAGGTTGTTAATGAGTCTTCCTCCAATCATGATGCCACGTTCTTCTTCATAAAGTGCAGCTTCATGCATTATTTACTCAGCATAGAAATTGAAGCGGTATGGCAAAAGGATACAGCCCTGAGGCACATCTCTCTTTCTCAACTTTAAAACAAGCAGTGTTTCCTTGTTCTGTTCAAATGACTACCTCCTCGTCAATGTACAGATTCCTCATGAGTACAATAATGTGCTCTAGTATTCCCATTCTTTGCAGTGTTATCCATAATTTGTTATGCTCCACACAATCAAATGCCTTTGCATAACTGATAAATCAGAGACAGACACCTTTCTGGTATTCTCTGCTTTCAGCTAATGTCCCTGGTTCCCCACCCTCTTTTGAATCAGCTTGACTTTCTGGCAGTTCCCTGTCTATATATTGCTGCAGTTGCTTTTGAATGATCTTTAGTAAAATTTTGTTGGCATGTGATATCAAAGATATTGTTTGATAGTTTCCACATTTGGTTGGATCCCCTTTCTTGGGAATAGGTGCAAACATGGATCTCTTCCACTCAATTGGCCAGGTAGCAGTTATGTCTTGGCATAAACAAGTAAGTACATCCAGTACTGCATCTGTTTTGGGAAAAAAACAGTATTCATATTCCATCAAATCCTGAAGGCTTGTGTTTTGCCAATGCCTTCAAGGTAGCTTGCACATCTTCCTTCAGTACCATTGGTTCCTGATCATATGCAACCTCTTAAAATGGTTGCTCATCCACCAATTCTTTTCTGTATATGACTCTGTGTATTCCTTCCATCTTTTTTTGATGTTTCCTGTATCATTTATTAGTTTCCCTATAGAATCTTTCACTATTTCCACGGGAGGTTTGAATATTTTTCTTCAATTCCTTAAGTTTGAGAAAAACAGAGGATGTTCTTCCCTTTTGGTTTTCTATCTCTAGCTCTTTGCACATGTCATTAAAATATTTGATTTTGTCTTCTCAGACTGCCCTTTGAAATCTGTTTAGTTCCTTGACTTCATCATGTCTTCCTTTTACTTTAGCTGCATGACATTCAAAGACAAGTTTCAGAGACTCTTTTGGCATGTGATTTGATCTTCTCTTTTTTTTTTTCTGTCTTAATAACTTTTTGCTTTCATGAATTACCTCTTTGATGTCATGCCACAATTCATTTACTCTCCTATCACTAGTGTCTAATGTATTAAACCTGTTCTTAAGGTAATATCTGAACTCAGGTGAGATATATTCAAGGTCATACCTTGGCTTTTGTACACTTGTTCTAATTTTCTTCAGCTTCAGTTTGAACCTGTATATGAGCAGTTGATGGTCTGATCCACAATCAGCACCTGGTCTTGTTCTGACGTGATATTGAATTTTTCTATTGTCTTTTTCCACAGATGTAATTAATTTGGTTCCTATATGTTCCATCTGGTGAAGCCCGTGTGTATAGTTGTAGGGAAAAATTGGAAGGAAATTGGCAAAAACTCCCAAACTGGGAAAATGGCATTTGAATATCTGGTTTGTAAGTTAGAAATCTAGGGAAAATGAAAGTAACTTGGTTGCATGTTTGTACCAAACCCTTCCTGATTGGACAACTGGACTGAAAGCTGATTGGCTCAGGCCATTCCATGGGCAAGCTACATAAAGAGCTGTGCTTGCGCAGCTTGTCCCTTTTGGCACAGCTTTTTAGACCTTTTCTGGCACTGCCTTTTTAGGCCTATTTAGGCCCCCCTTTCTGTGCCTTCTCGCCTGTTCCTGTCTGGACCACCGATGAGAAAACACCTCTCCCGCTGCTCTCCCCCGGACCTTTGATGAGGAAAAATGCCCTCCCGTCTCATTCATCAACAAGGAAAAGAACCTGCTCTCCTCTGACCACTGATGAAGCAACAGCTGTCTTCTTGTGACCACTGAGACGACCAACACAGGTGTTTGCCCCTAGAAGGCAAAAGCGCCTGAAGCTTTTCCTTTCTCCCGTCTCCTCTGGGGTCCTGAAGGCTGCAGGAGTCTGAGCCCCTCACCTGAGGATCCAGAGTGAACCATGTTTAGTATCTGTGTGCGCAGCGGCGCAGCCCGTCCAAACCTCCAGGCCGGACCAGGAGGTGCGCACCCCACATAGAGTTGGCGCCCGAATGTGGGGCCCAACATATAGTCACCATTTATGTTGTTGAAAAAATGTATTTGCTATGAAAAGGTCCTTGGTCTGACTAAATCTTATTATGCGATCTCCAGCATCGTTTCTGTCACCAAGGCCATATTTACCAACTGAGTCTTCTTCTTTATTTCCAACTTTTGCATTCCAGTCACCAGTAATTATCAGTACATCCTGATTTCATATTTGATCTATTTCAGATTGTAGAAGCCGCAAAAATCCTACCTGTCTCCATTTGTGTCCTTAGTGGTGAGTCAGTAAATTTAAGTAATAGTCAATAATAGTCATATTAACTGGCTTTTCTTGTAAGTGAATGGATATTGTTCTACCACTGACAGCATTATACTTCAGGGCCGATCTTGAGATGTCTTTTTTGATAAAGAATGCACCCTCATTTCTCTTTAATTTGTCATTCCCAGCATGGTAGACCATATGATTATCTTACTCAAAATGGCCCATGCCTGTCCATTTTAGCTCACTGATGCCTGAGTGTCAATATTTATGTGATCCATTTCTCTTTTAATGATTTCCAATTTTCCTGAATTCATACTACATACATTCCATGTTCTAGTTATTAATGGATACTTTATTTCTCCTCATTTTGAGTCATGCCACATCAGCAAATGGAGATCCCTGGGGCTTTACTCCACTTCTGTCCCTAAGGTCAACTCTACTTTAAGGAGGCAACTCTTCCCCAGTAGTCTTTTGAGTGCCTTCCACCCTGGAGGGAGGTGCAGTGCTCATTTTCTGGCACTATATCTGACAGTGTTTCTCTGTTATTCATAGGGTTTTCAGTGGCTAATTGTTTGGGGATTGTGCTGCCAGGTTCTTCTCCCTAGTATGTCTTATTCTAGAAGCTCAGGTGAAATTTTTCCACCGTGGATGACCCTGCTGGTGTCTGTAATACCAGGAGCATAGCTTTCAGCTTCATAGCAACACACAAGCCTCCACAGTATAGGAAACTGACAGATAAGTACACATAAGCACCTAAATTGGGTGGTAATATTTGTGTAATATAAAAATCTGTTATGTTATGAAAAATAAATTTTCCTCATACATTTACAAAGAATGTGGTCTTTTTTAAAAATTCATTTTACCCATCCTCAACTTCTCAGACATAATAGAACCAAAATATGTTTAAAGCAAGATAAATCTCCTGTATTTGAAATAGTGGTCTGAGTAATAGGGAATTAGCATGTCCTTAAAACTTCCAAGGCAGTGTGCTGAAATTGCAACTCTGGTAGATTTAGAGACAGATAGATAGATATGTATTGGAATTTTAGTCATATAATTTAACAGATTTCTTATTTGTTTCATTATTTGGAAATAAAGACATTCTCTTTCTAGTGTATATTTAAATATTTGCACATGACTATTAAATTCTTCTTCACATTTCTTATAATACTAATTGCATCCAAAAGATGCATTAACTCTCTTTGTTCTTTTATAATCACTTGATATGTTTAATCCATTTAATTTTGTTTTAAATTTTGTATGCTCCTCTTTAGCTTTGCAATTTCACAGCTTAAAAAGCATAGAACTTTTAAAGCATAAATGCATGAGCTGATGAGATACCTTTCATTAGAAGGTGCAGAAGCAACTACTTAGATATCTCCTTTTACCCAAATTATTTTCAATAAAATTGTCCAAAGATCTATTGATAGGATAACAGATATCTTTTTTCCTTGCTTCTATTTTTCTCTATTTTCCAAGTTTTCAATATGTCTGAATATCAGTGTATTGATATATCAAGTCAGCAGCTTTGTCATGTTTAATTATATGATATCAATCTGAGGATAGTAACAGTGCCACAATAGCATGCTCTTTTTAATCCTGGGTCTTTGAACCTAGGGCTTTGCACATGCTAGGCAAGTGTTCTCCCACTGAGCTGCACCTCCAGTTGTTTTCTTATCTTTTTAATTTTGAAACAGTGTTTCCCTAAATTTTATAGTCTTCTGGCCTCAAACTAGCAATCCTTCTCCCTTGGCTTCCCAAGTAGCAACAATTACAGGCATGTGACAAGATGAACTGACTAACACAAAAACATTTTTAAAACAATTGAAAAATACTGCCTTCCTCATTTTGGTTCTTCTCTCTGCAAAAATTCCAACTCTTTCAAATTCCTCCCTGATAGCTTTCATTTTCTTTAGGACTTTTCTTTAGGACTGCCTGTCATCTATTTATGTTGTTATCAATGACTGTGTCTCTGAGTTTTCACCCTCTGGCTCTATGTCCATCACACTAAGACCCAATGCCTATTTCCTAGTCTAAAATGGAGCTAGTCTGAATATACCTTTAGTGCTGCACCTGTACTTTAAACATTTTCTTCAGTTGTAAAAGACACAAGTAGAGTTATCAACGTCTCATGGGAAATTTAAAGCAACTGCCACTGGAGGCTTTTTTTTCCCCCCCCTTAATTGTACCTTTCTCTTCTTGGAATTTAGATATAAGTCCATGGGTGTGAGGCACAGAATAATCTAATTAGAGCCGACAACTTTATCTCAAATTAATCTTCACTGATATTGATGCAGTGTTGTTTTGTTTTTCAGTATTGGAGTTTGAATTCTTGGCTTCATGCATGCCAGGCAAGTGCTCCACCACTAAGCCACACCTCCAGCCCATTTTTATCTTAAGATAGGTTCTTGCTAAATTGTGCAGGTTATCTCTGGCCTCTACCATGTGACCCTGCTGTCACTGAGATTAAAGGCATACGTCATAGTGCCTAGTTGACAATACTCTTCTGGGGATCGTGCATTCTAGGCAAGTCCTCTACCACTGAGCTATATTTCCACCTCATAATGCAATATCTTCAAAACAAACCTGTACTTTTTTTCTTTTACTTTACATGTCTCTCTCCCCTGCCTAAGCAATTTTCTTGTCCATAAAGAAGCAATGGAGATCTGGAAAGCTGTGATTCTTTTCTTCACCCATCATGAAGATCACACCAGACATTCCTATAACAAAATACATGTTAACAAAAGAAAGCTTTGATGAACTTATTTAATCATGGGTTTATGTTACATAGGAGGCTTCAGAAATGAAGACACAAAGGCCCAGGGAAAACTGTCTATTTTTATGCCTAGGATTAGTAAAGAATGGACAGTCACATATGTAGATGTGTGATTAGAAAAAGATGTGGGAACTGAGTATTCTAGTGCACACCTGTAATCCCAGCTACTCAGGAGGCTGAAGCAAGACGATCACAAATTCAAGACTAGAGGCAGCTTGCACAACCTAGGGAAAGCCTATCTCAAAATAAGTTTTAAAATAACAAAAAGAGAAAGAAAGAAAGAAAGAAAGAAAGAAAGAAAGAAAGAAAGAAGAAAGAAAGGAAGGAAGGACAGGGCTAGGAGTGCAGCTTAGTGGCAGAACACTTGCCTAGCATTCATGAGACTGTAGGTGCAGCCTCCAGTACTGCAATAAGTCAGTAAATAAGTAAATGAATGAAAGGAAGGAAGGAAGGAAGGAAGGAAGGAACAAAATCAAGGAAAAGAGACAGAAAGAGAGAAAGTAAGAAAAGAAAGGAAGGAAGGAGAAGATGGAAAGGTATATGAACTAATGGTAATAGACCAAGATGGAAACCTAGCAAAGCCTATCTGTTCAGATTTTTTTTTCACTTCCCTGGGTAATCATTCTTTCCTTTTGAGTGTAGGACAGGGCCCCTTCTGGAATGAGAGTCTTATGACCTACTATCAGACAAAGTAGGTCAGACAATTTCTTTCTTTCTTTCCTTCTTTTTCATAGTAGAGAGTATGTTGCTGTTGTTAGGTACAATCTGAAATAGATGGAACATGCAATCAGGATGTATTGATAATTACCAGTGACTGGAATGCAAAAGTTGGAAACAAAGAAAAAGGCTCAGTACTTGGAAAATATGACCTTGGTGACAGAAATGATGCTGGAGGTCTCCATGACATTTTCATTGCAAATACATTTATTTACTAACATAAATAGCAACTATACACATGGAATTCACCAGGTGGAACATACAGGAACCAAATTGACTACATTTGTGGAAAGAAACAATGGAAAAGAACAATATCAAAAGTCAGAATAAGATCAGGTACTGATTATGGATCAGATCATCAACTGCACATATGCAGGTTCAAACCGAAACTGAAGAAAATTAGAACAAGCATATGAGAGCCAAGGCCTGCAGCCATACCACTGTGGCCTCTGACCCCATCAGATATTTTTTTTTTTTTAGATACTGGAGGTTGAACCCAGGGCCTGGCACCTGCGTGCTTTGCAAGTGCTGGACCACTGAGCTGCACCCTCAGCCTATTTTATTTTAGTTTTTGAGACAGTGTCTTGCTAAATTACACAGACTGCCTCTGGTGGAACTTTTGATTCTCCTGCCTCTGCCTACAGAGTGGCTGGGATTACAGGTGTGCACCACTGCTGCCAGCATGATCCCATCAGATCTTGGAAGCTAAGCAGGGTCGAACCTGGTTAGTACTTGGATGGGAGATCACCTGGGAACACCAGGTGCTGTAGGCTTGGGAGAAGGACCCAACAACCCACTCCCAAAAAACAATCAGCCATTGGAAACCCTATGAATAGCAGAGATGCACCAACAATAGTGTTTCACCTGGTGTACATAGGGTCACTATGAGTTGGACCACTACTCTGTGGCACCTAAGAACAACAACAAATGAAAGCCAAGGTATGACCCTGAATATATCTCACTTGAGTTGAGATTTCCTCAACAGGTTTGATGCATTCAAAACTGATGATAGAAGACCAGATGAACTGTTGCTTGACATCAAAGACATCATTCATGAATAAAGCAAAAGGTTACTAAAAAGACAGAAAAAAAGGAAAGACCAGATTTCATGCCAAAGAGACTCTGAAACTTGCCCTTGAACATCAAGCAGCTAAAGTAAAAGAAGATATATAGGGAAGGTTTATTAAAAGATAGTACTCCTTTAAGGAATAATTACAGGGAAAACTGAGGTGCCTGGAGAAGCTTAAGTAAACTTGGAAAAACCTGAGCTCTCTGAGTGAATTAGAATAAGGCTATTTTTATTTTCCAAGGGAAGGAGAAGAAGCCAGAGATCAGGAGAGGTAGCAGGGTTTTAGAAAGAAAAATGCCTTGGATAGACAGAGAAGGTAGCACACCAAGAGAAGGGAAAGGCCAGATCATGGTTGCTGGACAGAGGAGAGAGAAGAGAAGAGAAGAGAAGAGAAGAGAAGAGAAGAGAAGAGCAGAGCAGAGCAGAGCAGAGCAAATGAGCAGAGGAAAAGGAATAGAGGAAGAAGAGGGAGAAAATGAAAGAGAAGGGGGTCAGAAAATTTCTTTATGATCAGCTCCTACACATGAAAGATAGAAGAATTTTTATAATAATATTCCTAGGTTTTATGGCTTGCTTTGGGGAAGAGGCCTGCCTTGCGGGAGAAAGTAGAGCAGGAGAAAGGAGAATGGGAGAAGGTCAGGGAGACCTTCCTTCTGAGGCTCCTTCTAAGGCCTTCAGTCTCTTTTAGTTCAAAGTACTCAGCATGCCAAAGTGCCACACTCGTGTTATTGTTTCCTGGGCCCAATTATATACATCCAAGGAGATTAATTTAATTTTTTCCTGGCCACTTCACTCCTTCCACAATGGATTAAATAATGAGGTAAGTCCAAGTCTACTCTAAGCTGTGTTGGGTTGTTTTTAGCATCCATCAATAAAAGGTTATCTTAAACCTTCTACAGTATAGTTTATTGTTGGTTGGTCAGTTTAGTTTGGTTTGCTCCAAGGTACACGTAGCATCATCTGGCAAAGAAAAAAAAAAGATGGTACCTACTTCTTTTTCTATTCTTTCCTTTTTTATTTTTATTTTTTACAGTACTGAGAGTTGAACCCACAGCCTCACACATATTGGCCCCCATTTTTAATTTATGTTTTATTTTTGAGAAAGATTCTTGCTAAATTTCATGGGCTGACTCTGGCCTTGAACATGCAATCCTCCTATCTCAGCCTCCTGAGTCACTACGATTACAGATGTGCACCACAGTTTATGCCTGATACTTTCTTCTTGATTGCTTGGCATTCTCCATCTGTACTGGACTAAAGAGAATACCTGTTTCCCTCTGGTGCCCTACAAACAGAAAGGACTAAATAACAACCCCCTCAAGGAAGCAAAGGGCATCTCTCCCAAGGTGACAGTAGCAAATTAAACAAATTAACATCACAATTACAAAGATAATTTGAATTTATACTGTTGTACTTTATTTTATATTTTAATTATTACTATAGCTATGATAAATTCTATACTTAATTATTTTATTACTTTTATATCTTAAATATAAACATAAAAAGAAAGCACAATGCTATCATAAATAATTTAAAAACCAATTGATTTAGTAGTTTACAAAAACTATCTTCAGTTAGCAATATACCAAAAGCTCTGTTTCACAGATAAAATATCATGAATCCAATCAAACTACTTATCTGGAATATTATTCTATCATCTAGTAGATGAGGGCTGTTCTGTGGACAGAAATTATTCTAACTACTCTATCAGTGCTGAGGGGGCTGGGATTTAGCTCAGTTGTTAGAGTGCCGATCTGCAGTCTCTGAAGTCCCATGTTGTATTCCCAGCACCGCAGAAATGGAGGGAGGACATGGCAACCCATTCCAGAGGTAATCCCGAAACAATTGGGCATTAAAAACCCAGAGATGTACTTTGGGGTGAGTATATTCTGCTTTGGCTCTTTCCAATTACTTCATTTCACCTTTTTAAAGTAGTTATTGCTGGAAGGAAATAAAACCTAATTTTTCATTTGTGTATACCTAAAGATGTCACACTAGAAACTATCTCTGATGACTTTCCCTTTCCAGTCTCTGAACATTATTTTATACAAAATCTGTAGCTATCTGGTCACTTGTGGGTATCAGTATTGCCTTTCAATGAGTGTTAAAAAGCCTGGTCCACTCCATTATCAGTCAACATCAAATATTGCTCCATGCCTTCAGGACACATTCTTAGGGTTCTTGGAGCATCTCCTTCTGTTAATGCTGTGGATGCATAAGAAACTACTCCAAAATTCAGTGGTTAATATAACAATCAACCAGAAGTCTGTGATTTGACAAAGAGTTGACTGATGGATGTTGGCATTGCTTAGGGAGGCTCTCCTCCACCCGTTTTCATCTTCACTCCCCATTTTGGATGAGTGACTTAGCTGAGACATATTCTTCTCATAATGACAGAGGTGTAAGGGAGACAGGCCAACATAAATTGTGTGAGCATATTTCAAATCTATGTTGTATCACATCTGCTGTCATTTCAACACTCAAAGTAAATCACACGGACAAGCTCAACATCGCTGGAAAAGATCCTTCTTCCTTTAAAATGAGAGTAAAACCTGGGGTTGGTGGCTCACACTTGTAATCCCAGTGACTCTAGGGGCAGAGACAGGGGGATTGCTAGTTCTAGGCCAGAAGCAGCCTGCATAATTTAGCAAGACTTTTTCTCGAGCAATCAAAAAAATTGGCTGGTGGTGTAGTTCAATGGTACATCAATTGCAAAGTATGTGCAAAGCCCTAGTCTCAACCCCCAAGTACCAAAAAATAAATAAATAAGACAAAACAAAATAAGAGCAAGACAATGATCATTTCTGGGTCATAATTCAATCTCCCACACTCTCCCAAATCTCTATATCCTATCCTATCTTGACTCCTATGCTACTATTCTCTCAGTCAGAACTGTAATTAAACATAAAAAAGATCATGTGCCTGGCATAGAATCAGGGAGCGGGGGGTTCTGTTGTACATAGGGTCACTATGAGACAGACTTCACTTGATGCCACCTAACAACAATGATAAGTATTTTTCTTTATCTCTTTTGTGTAGAAGTTTCTCACCAAAAGGAGCAGACCTTTTAAGCAGTGTCCTTTCAGAATAATTCTAGCCTATTAACTTTCTATAGCATCTTTATAGCACAGAGGGAAATTGTGATTCTTTGGGCCACCCAAATTCTGAGAGTTGTGGTCACTTCCACAACAACTCTGTCATTTTGATCCACATTAAAAGGCATTTCCAGCAAGCTTTTGCCATTCAACTTTTCAAGCAAAATGTAAGCATATATCTTTATGCCCTCTCCAAACTCTAGGAAAACAGATCAAGATTTATGAACACATTCTTACTATGTTGGCATGATATACCTAGAACTCTTTTGTGTGCTTTGATCTCTGATGAAGAGGAGGAAAAAAGCCATACTTATCCTAAAAGTTTAAATATTCTCACTTCCTACCACCCAGAAGATAACAAGCCAGCAACATGCCACATTCAGAATTCTATCACCCATATGTAGTGTACTTCCAGACTCCAATTTAGAACTGTATCTCAACAAACATTTCCAGAGAGGAATAGATCATGAGGACTCTGACCTAATTGATGGCTTACTCTACTGACAGATTCAAGTTTTAGGTAGAGTATTGGGAAATAGTGGAAACTGTGGAAGGTAGGGCATGGTTGGAGGAAGTAGACCACTGAGGGCATGTCTTAGAATGGTATATCCAGCCTGAATCCCTTCCTGTCTTCACACTGTTTCCCGGCTGTGATAAGTTGGACAGTTCTGCTCCACCATGTCCTTCCTGCCATGATGGGTGAAACCTCTGAGACTGTGTGCAAAATACATCCTTGTCCTGTAAGATTTTTATGTCAGATATTCAATGTCAGTAACAAGAAATCCAACTGATACATTTGCTTTTTGCTTTTTTATTTATTATTTGATACATTGATTTAAGAATAAGTTGCTCAATTTTCACATATTTATGAACCCCAAACTTCCAGTTATTAATTTCTAATTTTATTTCATTTTTATCACAGAACATATTTTGTATGAGTACAATTCTCTTAGATTTGTTTTATAACCTAATATACAGCCTAACCTGGAGAAAGTTCCACATGCCTTTGAGAAGAATGTATATTCTGTTGTGTAGATATACAGATTATACATAGTCTAGTTGATTTCTAGTGTTATTCAGGTCCTCTATTTCCTTGCTAGGGCCTGCAGCGGTAGCCCTGTGGCATCCGATCCTGTCAGATCTCGGAAGCTAAGCAGGGTCAGGCCTGGTTAGTACCTGGATGGGAGACCGCCTGGGAACACCAGAAGCTGTAGGCTTGGGAGAAGGACCTGGCAACCCCTCCCAAAAATCAATCTGCCATTGAAAACCCTATGAACAGCAGAGAAGCACTGACAATAGTGTTTCCCCTGTTGTACAGAGGGTCG
>VMDO01021436.1:0-35401 GCA_007922755.1 Pedetes capensis | reverse complement strand
TTAAATACTTTTTGAGATAGGGTCTCACTAAATTACGCAGACTGCCTCTGGTCTCGAATTTACGATCCTGCTGCCTCCGCCTACTGAGCTGCTGGGATTATAGGCGTGCGCCACCGCACCCAGCGCAGTAAAACTAATTTTAATACTTGCATCATAAACTTGCTGTGTGGATTACACGAGGCAACGCACAGAAATCATTCAGAATCTTACCTGCACAGACTAGTGCTTAATGTGTTGGCCATTGCTGTTGATTTGGCTCTCCTATGACCGTGATTTTTTACAGCACCTCCCGCCGCATTACGCACACGATGTGGCGCATGAATACTTCCAGGGCAAGCACTCTCTGACTGATATCCGAGACACGTTACTGGAGTTGCTTGCAGATGTTTTATTTGTGGTCCCTGGCCTTGTCACAGCTCGATATCACAGAGGTGAGTCTCTGAGGAGCGCCCTCCAAAGACACAGCCCGGGGAGGGTGGTAGTCACAGGGATCCATATTGTCCACTGACTGGCCACCTCCTCTGCTCGTCTATGTCCTGGCTGAGAAGGAGTTCTCGGGCATGTCTGCAATAGAACATGCGATGCTGTCCTTTGCAGTTTGGGAACAAAGACCCATTCCTGTTTGATTCCATCCTCCTCTTCGGGCCCATGTAGAAAATTCCCACCGCCCGCCTCCCAGATTCTTTTCTCTCTGGAGTTGTCTGCCCAAACATCTGAGCTACAAATACAAGTGGAAAAATCAGGAAGAGGAGAAAAACCTCTGTGTGAGGAGGTCGGACACAAACATTTTCTGTCCCTGTCCCTTCCTCCTTCCTTTCCTTTCTTCCTGCCTGCCTGCCTTCCCACGTTCCTTTCTTCTCTCTCCCTCTTTTTTCCCTCCCTCACTCTTTCCTTTCTCTTTCTCATCTTTTCCTTTTATCAAGTACTTATCAAGGACCTCCTTCATTTTTGGCCCTGAGCTATATCCTGAACGTGTAGTGGTGAACAAGACCGAGGCTGTGCCATCACTGTAGGGGGAGAGACTTGGAACAAATAAACAAGTACATATAGAATACACTGGACAGTAAAACGTGTTATGGAGTAAAATCAGGACAGTGTTAGCAGTGACAGGGTGCTGTGAGAAGTCACTGTTATTGAGGTCTGTTAAGGTGACAGGTGATATGAGGACCGAGAATTCACTATTGAATTTGGCAACACAGAGGTCACTGTTGACCTTGAGATAAAACTACTTTTTTATAGAACGGCAGGGAAATAAAAGCCTGATTAAAATGGCTCAAGAGAAAATGAGGATATTGATCTCTAGACCCAAAACAATCCCAACCTAAAAAACCTTTGCAGTAGTTTTTAAGAAATGAACCAAATAATCCTAAAATTTATATGGAAATGCAAGAATGGCCAAAATCAAATCTTGAGAAAAAGTAACAGAGTTGGAGGACATACAGTTTACTTTGTTTTAGGACTGATTTTTGAGTTAGAGTAAATGCATGTGCTCAGACATGTGTGCCCATATGTATGTGTGCATGTTTGTGGGCACGTATGTGTTGGAAGTGACAGGACAAAAACCTTTGGTAGAAGAGAAGTGAAGCAATATAGGATGACTGGTGCACATGCGTGGATTGTCTTAGAAACAGGGGATTAGTCTGATTCTCTGTCTCCAGACATCTGAAACAGGGTCAATGAAAGAAAGGCAAAACAATGACCCTCTTGGGTTTGTAGGAAGGGCCTTTTTTTTTTTTTTTGGTCTTCTTAGGCTACCCCAAGGGGTCATGAGCACTTTGCCACTAGGGGTACAAGGATACTACACCAGGAAGTTTCAGCCTCCAGTGAGGGTGGGGGAAGTTAGGCTGCATAAGGTGGCCTCGTCCCTGCATTGCCACACCCATGGGTCTGTAAATCCAGGACTTGGTAAGTGGCAGTGCAGGGCCAGCTCCCCGCTGCATCTCTGTACCTACCTGACCTTTCCTGACAGATGCTGGCGGATCTGTCTACTTCTACGAGTTTCAGCACCGGCCCGAGTGCTTTAAAAACACGAAGCCAGTCTTTGTCAAAGCTGACCACTCGGATGAAATCCGCTTTGTGTTTGGAGGTGCCTTCCTGAATGGTGACATCGTCATGTTCGGTAAGGACCTGGCTGCAGGGGCTCCAGCTCTTGCAGAAACATGGAATGTGGGATGAGGTGGGTACAAGAATTGACTCCCTACTGGTAACATAAAGCACCCTCCACTCCCCACCCCTCAACACACACACACACACACACACACACACACACACACACACACACGTGAAGATCCCTGGAAGACTGGTGGGTGGAAACATAATCACCTCCATAGTTTACAGAAAGACATAGCCTCTCATGGGAAAATGCCCCAACTCAGATTTTCAGCAACCTAGGGGAAAGGAGCTGCTAGCGAGGGCTCTGTGTATGTTTCACTTTGTGCTAAAGCCTGTCGGGGTGGGTACTTCGAGACACTCACATAGTCTAATTTTTTGAAAAAAAATAAAAAATAAAAAGACCAAGAACCATTTTCTTCCTTTTCTAGGGCCACTGGTCTCATCTTCCCTGTCCTTTCCAGAAATCCCTTGAGGTTATACCCACGGCTTTCAAAAGCAGGACCTACATTTTTATCTTATAATTCCAGTTCAACATGCCTGGATCCATACAAGTTCATGAACTGTTATTAGTGACGTTAGACCATGGAGTCCTGAATCTATGACATGCTCAGTGCATAAAGGAACACACCAGTCAGATGAGGTTCCCAGCAGAAAAAAATTACAGAAAAATTACACACAGGAGCTGTCACTAATAAATTTAGTTAAAAAATCACACAAAGCAGGCTGGCTTCTCAGCAATTAAGATAAAGCCTCCCACCTAGAGTGTTTGTGGCCTGTGATTCACTCATTATTTGGATTTTGGATCTGCAGGGGTGTCCCAGAGCCAATACCCTGGAAATAATAAGGGATGACTGCAATTAATTGTAAAAGTGTGGGGGGTATGCCTGTACCTCCAAATGCCACTACAGCCTCATGGGAATGGCTGGAAGAGGAGGAGGTAGACAGGGAAGATGTGTATTCAGCCTCCATCATTTGGAAGGCATGATTCCTTGGGCAAATCACAGTTACTCAGAGCCTAGGTATCTACATGTACAAAATGGGTGCAACGACTTGGGAAGCTTATAAGGATCTGGCAGGAGGGGGATAGAATGGGAGCCATCAAATGGGAGGCCCCTAGGGCTCCTGGTAGATCCTTGTGAGCCATGGATTTGTGTTTATCTCCTGCAGAAGGGGCCACAGAGGAGGAGAAAGTGCTGAGCAGGAAGATGATGAGATACTGGGCTAACTTTGCTCGGAGCGGGTGAGTGAACCTGCCGGCTGCTCCTACAGCAGGTGTTTGAGAATGAATGTCTCACCTGCTGTGTGCTCTCACTTCCAGGAATCCTAACGGGGCTGACTTGCCTCTGTGGCCAGCCTACGGGGAGAGGGAGCGGTATTTGATGCTGAATTTGAACATGAGCCTTGGACTGAGACTGAAAGCCAGCCGAGTGGAATTTTGGACAGATACCTACCCCCTGATCGTGTCTGCCTCCGAAGCTCTTCTCAGTTCTCCTTTCTCCTTAATCCTCTTTTCTCTGCCCTTGCCTTTATTTTCCTCTTTTGCTCCTTAGAAGTCATCTCTGTGTGATCTTGGTTTCCCTCCTTCTCCTAAGTTTCTGTCTGTATCATTAGCTTCATTTATCAGTTTAGCCTCTTTCCATGGGGATTTTTGTGGAATAAGCTGTTTTGGCTGTTTTATAGCCTTAGGGATGATCTTCATGACATTATTTTCAATATCAAAAAAGGAAATTTGTCTTAGAAGGCAACAAGAGTTCCTCATTAAGACTGGAGGAGGACTGGCCCATTAGATGTCATAATAATGATCTTGTTACTCATATAAAATAAAATAAGAATGCAAAATATATACAGAGAACAGAATTTAATGTTGTGCTGATAAATCTCCCCCCACCTCCAGCAACCAAGATGAAGTGGACTATCAGAGAAGGTGCTGTATTTTACCTAAACTGTGAGCCTCCTGACCCAAATCCAAGGGACCTTTGGCCTTAAGCCAAGTATGGATGTCCTAGACATCTCTGGATTTGAGCTTAGTCTCTTTTCTGGTTTAATGAGATATGTAGGGGAGGGGGACGTGCTGGAGGGCATCCTTTTCAGCAGTGGAAACCAGACATCATCAAGGTCAAGGACTGAGAAGTCAAAAACTAGGCAACAAAGTTCAAGATCAGAGACATTAAGGAAAAAAGAGGCTTAAATACTGGAGTGGAGGCTGATCCATAGTTCATTAAAGCTACCTTGAGGGTCTCATATGTGCTAGGAATATCCCCACTGAGAATAGGGTGGTGATCAGAAACATGACCTCTACTAAATAGCGAGCAAGCATTAGGCAACCATTTGTACACATGAATATCTTATGATATAAATTTAGTAAGTGCTACTTGGGAAAAGCAAGGTGTTTTAAGAAAGTATTAAAGATGGTACTTTATTTAGATTGAAGCCTTAGGAGACTTTCTCTGAAGAAATAGCATTTGTATTAAAATAAGGAATTAAGTTAGTCACATCATAGGTATGGAGAATGTTCTATATACCATCATTCAAAGGATACACGCTTATTTTTCACATCCAAATAATCCATGCTATATCTGTATAGTTCACCAGGATAATTCATTTTTCATTGTGGTTGCTTCATGAGGTGCGCAGAATGGAGTTTCTGAGGCGCCAGGACCTATGAGTTTGTCTGGCTCAGAGATCTCCAACTGCTAGCCTGAATCTGACCCCCTAAAAATGTTTTGTTTAGCCCACACAATGTTAGAAATGTTTTGGAATTAGTTACAAGACAATTTTACTGGAGAAATTTCATACTAAAATCCCTACTTTCAGCTTCTTCAGGAAATGTAGAAACAATACAGTTGCATTCCAACATGATAATCAGGACTTCTGACAGCCCATCAGCACTTTCATGCACAATAGATGGTACCCCTTCATCAAAACTCTATACAGACATCTAGGAAACTGTCGTTGATAAGCATCTATATCTATGGTGGGAATGATACTTCCTCTGAAGTGCTGCCCTTCTGTGTTAGGATTCTATGATGGAGGAATCTGTAGGAACTGAGTTGTGGGTACTTGCTTTACAGAGACAGAGCTCTTAAATTTCCACAGTCCTCACCATCCCTCTGTGGATGCCTATGCCAGTCTCACTCATTGATATTATCTTACCCCCAAAAGCAGGTAAGTTTGGACTTTTGACATCTTATTTTATAGTGAGCCACAGAGGTAAAGGCATTCAGCTAAGATTGCTCAGTGAGTTGAAAGCAAGTCCAAACCAGCTCTTATGTCTCTCTCATCTCTCTGCAGTGAAACTTTTTGCCACGCTGCCTACCTCTCTGCTTAGCTGGTCTAAGCTGTTGCATTGTCTCTGGATCAGGCAGTTGTGGGAAGGATGGATCAGAGATGCTTGGGCCACTTTATGGGTTTAGAAAGAGGGACCAAGCCACATGCAAGCAAACTGGAAATTCCATGATCTTTCCAGCATCAGAAAGCTCACTTATATGTTGATATTTGAAAAATCTGACAGCTAGAAAACACCACTCAACTCTTGTTTTAAAATTCTATTATATTAAATGACATTGCACACGACATTAATGTATTCTTCACCACCCCAGCACCCCTGAATATGGTTCTAAATTTCGCAGCTGTTTTATTATGCAGAGTACATTTCCAACTCACCCAGACATCGGACCTTCTTTGCTCCTTCCTGTCTTTACAGTCAGATGTTTATGGAGTAAACATTGATATATAAATAACACTTGGCATCTGTTTTTTTCCTATAATTGAGGCTTTCCTAGCTAGAGTGTGAGCAAAGGAATAACCTCCCAAAATTCCAATGTCTGAGAACTCCTCAGTCCAATTGGATAGGACTGGACTGTTTTCCAGTTTTTAGACATTCTAATGCATACCTTTGATCAAGAACCACTGAGTCTAAACATCATGGTGGGTGTAGTTTTTCAGAGTCATTAAATTAAGCCTGCAGCTGTATCAGTATGACATCCGATCCCATCAGATCTTGGAAGCTAAGGAGGGTCAGGCCTGGTTAGTACTTGGACAGGAGACCACCTGGGGACACCAGGTGCTATAGGCTTGGGAGAAGGACCTAGCAAGCCACTCCCAAAAAACAATCATTGAAAACTTTATGAATAGCAGAGAAGCATGACAATAGTGCCAGGTATGGCAGGCACAGTGTTGGGTAGTGTTTCATCTGTACATAGGGTCACTATGAGTCGGTCCTGACTTGATGGTACCTAACAATAACAGTCTTTTTAAGAAAACCTGCTTTGATTAACTTGAACATTTATTGATATAATTTGATGAGCAATTTTGGGAATGAATATTTTTATTTTAAAATATCACATCAAGATTTGCAGAATATGGACAGGTTTAGGGCCAGATTCCTTTAAAATTACCCTTCTTAATGCTCTGCAAATTCACTTTCCTAAAGTGCCACATCACTTTATACTCATCAGTATTGCAAGTGTCATATTTCAATCATCTCTGCTTTTCCATCTTTCTAAAACCATAAGATTTATAACAACTTTCTCAATGTAAAGTAAGCAATTTAATTTTTTCTCCTTTTTTATTAGCAGGTTTAATGTACAGTTTAATGAGTCTCATTGTGACATTTCCATTCATGCCTATCATTGTACATGCTCACCTTTACCTCCTCCATTATTTATTTATTTTTGTGCTACTTGGGGGTTGAACCCAGGACCTCACACATACTTTACAAGTGCTCTACCACTGGGCTGCATCCCAAGACTTTTTATTTTTTTTTATTTTTTATTTTGAGTCAGCGTCTCACCAAGTTATGCAGGCCGTCTCTGGCCTTGAACTCATAATCCTCCTGCCTCTGCCTCCTGAGTCTCTGGGATTATAGGCATGAGCCACTGTGCCCGGCCTTATCCATCAATTTTAAATGATAACTTTGCTGAATATAATAATCTTGGTTGACAGTTAACTTTCAGGGCTTGGAATATATTATTCCATGTTTTCTTGGATTTGAGGGTTTGTGCTGAGAGGTCAGATGTTATTCTAATAGGTTTGTCTCTGTAAGTGAGTTGGTGTTTTTCTCTTGTAGCTTTTAATATTGCTTCTTTGTTCTGTAGTCTTGGCATTTTGAGTATGATGTGTCATGGGGAGGTTCTTTTCTGGTCATAGCTATTTGGGGTTCTGAATGCCTCTTGTTGAATGTCCATTTCTTTCTCCAAATTTGGGAAACTTTATGCTATAATTTCATTGAATAGGTTTTCTATGCCTTTAGTTTTTATCTTAGCTCCACCTTCTACCCCCTGGATTCTTAGATTTGGTCTCTTGGTTATGTTCCATGGTTCTTGGAAGTTGTAATCATGTTCTTTCATTTTCTTCCTTTGGTAATATATGTAGTATTTCCATCCCTGATATTCTAACTTCTGCTTGATCTAGTCTACTCACCAGTAGACTTTTCACTCACAGATGTTTTCCAGTGTATTTTCTACTTGATTTATTGAGTTCTTCATTTCCAACATTTCCTTTTGTTTTTTGTTTTTCTTTCCAAAGTCTCAATTTCCTTGCTGAATTTCTTATCCATTTTGCTGACTTGGTCTTCTATATTGGTGACTTTCTGATCTAGGTCCTGTATTGATTTCCTTACTTTATTCATCTTGTTTGCATCCTCTTTGAAGTCATTGATCATTTTTACAAGTATACTTTTGAATTCTTTGTCTGACATTTCAACCATGTTAGTCCCTTTGGATTCAGTAGTTAAAGAATTATGGTCTTTTTGAGAAAACATGTTACCTTGCTTTTTCATGTTTCTTGTGTTTCTGTCTTATGATTTGTGCATCTGTTGGGATGTATATCTCCTCCCATTTTATTGGGGTATCTACTTAATGAGCACCTTCTGTTGAGATCTCAATTGCCAGTACCATTCCCAGAGGAGAAGACAACCTACTGTAATTGATACAATACCTGACAAAACCAGGTATAGAAATACACTTAAAATTAGTTAAAGCCACCAATACCCATAGACGAGAAAATGATGACAATAATACAGAGTAGCTATGAAGTTACAAATTATTTAGGGTGAAGGTAAAAATAGTAATTGTCTGAAATAAAAGGGGGGCAGAGAAAGAGGAGGAAGAAGGAAGTGGCAGGGGTAGGAAAAAGAAAGGAAAAAGAAGATCCAGAAAGGAAATGAACGTTAGGAATAGGGAAAGAAAAGTACAAAAGATTGTAAAAAGACTTTTAAAAAAACCCAATTGCACAATAAAGAAAAAATATATTAACAAAATTAGAAAAACATAAGAAGAGCAATAGGAAGTAAAATGCCCAAGAGATTTCTTTTTTAAAAAATAAAGTAAAAATGAAACTAAAAGTATAGTAAATAGAAAAAGAACACTACACAGGCAGCAAAAGATAAAGAAAACTAAAGGAAAAAAGAAGAGCCCGCATGGTGGTACATGCCTGTGATCCAAGCGGCTCAGGAGGCGGAGGCAGGAGTCTTGTAAATTTGAGACCAGAGGCAGTTTGCATAACTTAGTGAGACCACATCTCAAAAACTTAAAAAAAAAAAATGGGCCGGGGGTGCAATTCAGTGGTCCAGCAATTGCAAAGCATGCAAGTGTGAGACCCTGGGTTCAACCCCCAGTACCACACACACACACACACACACACACACACACACACACACACAAAGATAAAAATTACATTAGAAAAAAGTGAAATGAGGAAAACAAAATTAATGATAAAAAAAGGAAAAAAAAGGAAAGAAAGAATACAAAAGAGTCAGATACTGTGGTGTACACCTACAATCTCTGTGTATCTGGAGGCTGAGGCAGGAGGATCTTAAGCCCCAGGCTGCAGGCAGGCTGCATAACTCACTGAGACCCTGCCAGGGCTGTCTGTCTTACCTCTTTGGGGGATGCCTCCAGGTTCCCCTCCTGCAGTGGGAGCCACAGTTGGAGATGGGCCCTATTCACTCCCTCTTGCAGCTCAGCTCCGTTCTGCACTCTGAGACCATCCTATAATCTCCTTCATGGTTACTGTGCTTTTCCAATCTTTGGAATAGAGTCCGCTCCTTCTATTCTGACTTCTTTGTTGTACGCATAACACAGAGAGACTGCCTCAAATCCACCAGATTACAGCAACTTAATTTTTTTTACAGAAGTTCTTATTTATTTATTTATTTGTTTATTTTTTCACCATCTTTGACTTGATTGATCAATGCAAAACTCTAGAAAGGAATCTAGGTCTTCACCTGTAAATTTCCCCTTGTCCAGAAGAGGGCAGCACGAAACCAGGGAAAATGTGCTTTTCTCCAAGGAGGCTCCTGGGCTGCTGCTGCTAAGGGAGCTGTGGAATGTGAGCGGAACAGAAACCATAGCAGATACTAAAATTAGGGAGCAAGCCATGTCATTTTCCTCTGTAACATTTGGAAAGGGGGAAGCTACAACCCATGACCTGAAGGGGCTGACTGGAAAGGCATAACCCCCAGACCAGAAGAGGGGTTTGGGGATGGCAGGTTTTCTTTTCTGATCTTCACATCTTCTGGTCAAGTTCCCAACTAGCCTCTGATAAAGGAATACAGGAGTCCGCCCACCTACCGATGTTCCTTCTCTCCCCTCCAAGGCCCTTTAGACTCTGGACCTTTTGCCTATCTCCAAAGCCCAGTTCTCCTCCCTCTCAGCTTTTGGTCTGAGCTGCGAGTCACCACATCTGTCCTTTCCCTTCTAGACAGCGCTTGAGAGAGTGGGAATCGTACTCAGGCCTTGCACCTGGAAAGCTGCCCTACCTGCTGTTGTCCTAGGAAATCCATCTTGAAATGAATCTCCTTCCCCACGGCTGATACAGAGGCCATTTGGCCATAGCCCTGGGGGTCTGCTAAAAGTTTATGTGAAGCATGTGCATCATTTATTCGCCGGGAGGGAAAGAGCAGAGAGGAAAATCCAGCTTGCCACTTCTACAGGGAATTCACTGATGAAGTGCTTGCTTGGCTCCATGGGTGGGTTGGATCTCAATTCTGGGCTAAAAGGATGGGTGGGAAGGGGGTCGGCCAGCAATGGTGTGGTAGAAGCATGGCCTTGAATGTGCAGGGTGGCAAGGGGACCAGCCCAGCTGGCAGCATGGCTTGTGTTGATAAGGTTGCTGCTTGGGGACCTACGTGGACAGATGTTATACCTTAACCCATATGAAACATTTTCTGAACAGGCATATCACATTATTCCATTTTCCGTTGCTATAACAAGATGCTTTCACTTTGTAAAGAAAGGAGGTTTATTGAACTTGCAGTCTGGAGGTTCAAGAGCATAGTCCTGGCATCTGCTTAGCTCTGGTGGGAACTTCATGGGGAGGGCATTGTTACAGGGGCAGCCTGTTCAGAAGGGGTCACATTGGAGGACAGGAAGTCAGAGATGTAGGCAGGGCCTGGTTCATCTTCCTTCCTTCTTCTTTCTCCCTCTTTCTTTCTCTCTTCTTTCTTTCATCTTTCTTTCTTTCTTTCTTTCTTTCTTTCTTTCTTTCTTTTTTCTTTTCCCTTTTTCTTTTTTCCCTCCCTCCCTTCTTTCCTCCTTCCTTCCTTCCTCTCTCTCTCTCTCTCTCTTTCTTTCTTTCTCTTTTCCCTCTTTCCTTTTCCCCTCTCTTCCTTCCTTCCTTCCTTCCTTCCTTCCTTCCTTCCTTCCTTCCTTTTCATTCTTACAGGAACTAGCCTGGTCTTGCTAAAACCCCATTAATTTTCCCTGATGATGGTATCATGAATAACCTAGTTACTTCCTATTAGGCCCAGCTCTGAAAGATTCCTTCCACCGACTCTCAATAAAGCCACACTGGGACCAAGCCTTCAGCACATGAACTTTCACATTGGAGACTGAGTCTTCAACATAGGAGTTTTGAGGAGGGAAATAATTTAATCTATTACAGATTAGTCTGTGCTTTGAGGTTAATACAAATAATACTGTCATGAATATTCTAGGATATGTCATTTAATGACTACATGCACGCTTTTTTCTTGGATATGCACCTAAGTGTGGCTTTGTTGGGTCACAGGGATTCCATATGTTAACTTTTGCAAACACCCCAAAAAGTTTTCTAATGGGGTTGTACACATTTGCACTCCTACTGGCGGAGTAAGAACTACTCCACGTGGCTGTTGATACTTGAGTTTATTTGGAGGACATGAGCCCTTTTGTTCTTAGTCATGACTGTGTAATGACTTGATCCGTTTTACTATATGCAAAATTTGATTTACAGAAATGCACACCCCCAAACAGGTCATTCAATGGGGAAAAGAGGATCATTGGTGTGTGGTGGGTAATATAAGAGCCAGGAAAACCTTCTCCATTGTCATGGCCATGAGTTAGGTGAGCAAGCCTGGACCCCATCATGAGTTTTCATACCTGTAGCCATATCCTGGAGCCTTGGGACACTTCTTTCTTTTGACACACAGATCTGGGAACAGAAATCACATTAGGTTGACCCCTGCTGAGGACCTTCAGATGCTGAGGTGTAATTAGGTGGTCACAGTCTCGGGGGTAGTTTCAGTGCTAGGACAAGACAGGCAGAGAATCTGTGGGAGATTTGGGCCTGGGCGTGGATCTCAAAGGGGACAACTGCACTCCTCAGGCCATAGGTAAGAGAACCTTGCACATCAAATTTTACAGACAACAACTACCTCTCAATCCAGAGAATCTTTTGCTGCCTCCATTTTTGTTTTTGTTTTGTTTTGTTTTGTTTTGTGTGCACACTTGTTTTTTATAGAAACACTGAAATTAATGTTTTATAAAATGTTGACAGCTATGTTGCATCCCATAGTATGAGTACTCAGCAATTACTTAACCACTCACTATTGCTCATGGCTCAAATTATTTCACATTTTTTAGTACTCAACCTCACTGAGGTGATCATGTGAGCCACATGTCTTGAGCTCACTCAGAATCTTTCCTAGAGAACAGTGTTCACAGATGTAGGTTCATGGTTATCTAGGTACAGCGAGGCAATCAGGAGCTGACTGCCATTGGAAGCGGAGTTGGTTCCCCACAGATCCCAAGACTAGAGGGCACTTCCGCCATGTGGTGGGGAAGAGGTGGCGTCCAGCCAGGAGGTGATGGGACAAGAACCTTTCCTGTGGTTTCCTTAGGAAGGAAGGGGTGGGGTAAGCAGGTGTGGGATTGGCTACTTTGGATGATTTCAGTGGGCATGGGGGTTGTTGCACTTTGTACCTGGTCCTAGAGTGATTAGGGCCAGCAGTTGGTGGTCCACAGTGTGATAGTCTGATAAAGGAGATGGTTGAGGATGTGGCTTAGGAGAGGTGAGTCTGTAACTGAAAGGCACATGCAGAGGCAAGCGGTTTAGTATCTCTAGGCATCAGCAAACCCTGAGCGGGGACTCCCTTCAGGTTCAGCAAGGCCCCAGCTGCCCCAGCGTTACACCAGAGAAAAGAAGGAGCACGATTAATACACATAGCTAGGGCAAAGGAAAAGCCCCCTTTTAAGTGTTAAAATGGATTTCCTCATACTGTCCTTGAAAAATGCTTATGTTTTTCTGTACTCTTGCCAATTCTTGGCAGTACTACTAAAATAATAGTGGTCAAAATCCCTGCCAACTCAAAAGAGCAAATTAGATATCTGGTTTGAATTTGCATGCATGCTACGGGTCTGCAAAAATGACATGTTGTATGTATTGCATGAAGACCCCTTGTACCTGATTGATTGGATGGAAGGGGACAGCGTACTGACTAGTTCTTTCCACTCTACCGCCTACCCACCCCTCATGTCCTTCTGGCCTGTGGCCATAAAGGTCAAGTAGAAACAGAATAGACAAAGAGGTTGGGGATCTCAAGAGAGGTCCAAACCTCCCCCAGGTGCCAAGTGGCCCGTGAAGCGCTTTACAGATTTCATTAACTCCCTCACCTTCTATAGTGGGAAAACAGAGGGCAGAAGCAGTACACCCTAGAATTCAGGCAAAGCTCTTTTTTAAAAAATTTAAAATAAAAATCTTTATTTTGAACTCATTCATAGATAATTTTGGATCAGGATATTATGTTAATTATCTGTGGGATTTACATACTTTAAAAAAAATGAAAACAGGGTGTACTAATGAGAAGTATATTTAACATTCCCTATATTCATTGTGCAGGCTGGGATTTAGCTCATCTGGTAGAGCGCTGCACTGCAGCCTTTGAGGTCCCGAGTTCGATTCCCAGCACCGCAAAAATGGGAGAAGGACTTGGCAATCCACTCCCAAGGCAATCCCGAAACAATCAGCCATTGAAAACCCTATGAGGGTTGCTATGAGTCGGATACCGACTCGACAGCACCTAACAACAACAGCATATTCATTGTGCCTGTAGCTGTAGCCCTGTGGCACCCGATCCTGTCAGATCTCGGAAGCTAAGCAGGGTCAGGCCTGGTTAGTCCTTGGATGGGAGACCTCCTGGGAATACCAGGTGTTGTAGGCTTGGGAGATAGACCTGGCAGCCCACTTCCAAAAATCAATCCATCATTGAAAACCCTATGAACAGCAGAGAAGCACTGACAATGGTGTTTTGCCTGTTGTACGCAGTATCACCATGAGTCAGATACTGACTTGATGGCACCTAACAACAACAAGCCTGCAGCTGTAGCCCTGTGGCATCCGATCCCGTCAGATCTCGGAAGCTAAGCAGGGGCGGGCCTGGTTAGTACCTGGATGGGAGACTGCCAGGGAACACCAGAAGCTGTAGGCTTGGGAGAAGGACCTGGCAACCCCCTCCCAAAAATCAATCTGCCATTGAAAACCCTATGAACAGCAGAGAAGCACTGACAATAGTGTTTCCCCTGTTGCACAGAGGGTCGCTATGAGTCGGATACCGACTCTAAGTCACCTAACAACAACAACAACAACAAACAATATTTATTGTATGACAAGCTATATTACAGCCTTTTGTTGTTGTTAGGTGCTGTGAGATCGGTGTCTGACTTGTAGCAACCCTACACACAACAGGTGAAACACCATTGTTGGTGCTTCTCTGCTATTCGTAGGGCTTTCAATGGCTGCTTTTTGGGAGTGGGCTGCCGCATCCTTCTCCTAATGTCTACAAATATTACATTATAATGATTTTGATGTCTGAACTAGACATTGTGCTTCTACAAGTCTTCAAATTCTCAACAGAAAAGAGTAGATAGAAAATTTATGTGATGAAGCTCGATTTAATTTTGTTTTTTAATTTCTTTTGTAAAAATCATTTATTGCATTTTTCTGTGGATTTGAAACACAATGTGTTAGAGAGCATAAACTTAGGAAGAATAAATAAATATCTACCTTAAAGACTGTAGTACTTTAATATAATTTTTTTTTTGTTTTGCTGTACTGGGGGTTGAACCCAGGGCCTCGCACTTGCATGCTTTACAAGTGCTGTACCACTGAGCTGCACTCTCAACCCTTTTCTTTTTTTTTTTTTTTTTCACATTCTGAGACAAGGTCTCGCTAAATTATGCAGACTGCTTCTGGTCTCGAACTTGTGATCCTCCTGCCTCTGCCTCCCAAATTGCTGGGATTACAGGCATGCGCCACCATGCTGGGCTTAATATAACTTTTTAAAATGACAAACACATGAAAAATTTCAGTCCCTTTTAAAAATACATTCAAACATGTAGGGCAAACCTCTTGTACTACAGCTTTGCAGAGAGGCATACACCATTCACTCTTGCTAAGTCCCAGGCAAGCCCAGGAGAATAAGCTTTCGCCTGCAGAGGCTAGAACTGGGTTTGAAAGGACAATTCCCCACCCACCACTTGTAAGTTTCAGAAGGCTTTCCTTCAGAGGAACCCTGCAGGGCCTCCACATAGCTTGCCTGCTGCTGCCAGACCTTACATTGGGAAAGGCCTTCTGCATCTTACAGACCCATGGATTAAAGAATCTCAGTGGCCCCTTTTTCATGGGGCTGGTGTTTGTTCATGGCTTAAGATTCAGTACCTCTGTCCTCTCTTCTCCCTTCCAGTCCCACTGACCTCCCTAAGAGTCTCCGAGAGTACCTCATTCCACTGATATTGTCCTCTCTTCTTTGCTCCTCCAAATACTGCCCCCATCTCTTGGTTCCTAGTACTCTCAAGAGTTGCCACAGACAGTTTGGGGCACTAACATACATGAACACCAATGATTTCCAGGGCAAAAGCAAACAAAACATTTTTCTAAATTGAGGCCACTCTATTTACCTGGATATTTATAATATAATTCTACAGTCTGAGTTTCGCTAAACCCCTTCTTGTTGTTAGGTGTTGTTGCTGTTGAGTCAAGTCTGACTCATAGCAACCCAATGTGTAACAGAACAAGACAGTTTGCAACACTGTGCCATGCTGAGCACTATTTTATAATTAAATCTAACTTTTCTAGGTCTAAATTTTTAAATGTCTGACTAAATTCTCTTTTTTCCCTCTCTCTTTTTTTTTTTTTTTTTTTTTTTTTTTTTTTTTTTTTTTTTTTTTTTTTTTTTTTTTTTTTTTTTGTATTAAAAGGCTAAAGAAAACCTTTACAGAGCAGCCCTACAAACAGGGACTACTTTTGTTATTAGGCTCTTGTGTTTGGAATCAAAGAAATATAAAAGATCATTGTTCATCAAAGTGGAGTTCACTTATTCCTTGCACTAGGCATGATATTTATAAATGGTGCACAAATAAATTTTAAATAATTTATATAAGAACCATGTATTTATTTTGTTGTGTATTAGAAAAACATTACTCACATAAAATCTGTGATTTAATGGGGTTTATTTGTGGTGGGTGTTCATTAAAATCTCTCCCAATTTGGTTCTAAAACATGTTTATTAGCCTACATTAATTGTACGAAAGAATGGGTTTCATTGTGACATTTTTGCATGTGCATATAATGAACTGTTGTCATATTCACCCCCTAGTACTCTGTCTTTCTCTCCCTGCTCACATGTCCAAATGTCTCTGACATACATCCAGACCACCTTTCCTGGCCTTTCCTTGTGATTAGACCGTTCATCTGTCCATATTCCTTCTAGTGGAATGTCAGTGGATGTGAGCCTTGTCACAAAAATGGTTTGTCACAAAAAAGCCTGGACCTCAAAAAACCCACATTGTCACTCCTGCATGCTCCTCATCCTTCCCACTCACTGGTATCAACATCTATGACAACCTTAGAAGCCATATGATAGGATGAAGAAGCCACCACAGTCTAGATCAGGGGTCAGAAAACTACAGTCCACGGGCCGAGCGTAGCCTGCTGTCTGTGAAAATAAAGACGTCTTGAAACATAGCCATGCCCACTTGCTTATGCATCAACTGTGGCTTCTTTCTTAACAGCAGCTTTGAGTAGTTGCCACAGAGACAGTGTGGTCTGCAAACATATTTACACTAACTATATGATGTGTATTTCCACAAAAATTTCCCCACCCCTTGCTCTAGATCCCTGGATTGCCATTTGGAAGACAGCTGCCTTCTTGATCTGAACAACGCTCTAGTTCTTTAGGTAAGCAAAGATCCACGGAGATTCGGGGAATATTTGCCAACTTTGTTAACCCTCCCTCCTCTTGGGGTTTTGTCCATCCTCAGTAGTGCTTGGGTGATTGCCTGATGTTGATGCTCTGAATGCCAACAGTCTGTGATCCTTAGGATGGCCACTTCTGTCTCTGGGGAGAGGAGCTCTCCCTTCTGGGACTCACCTATAGGCCAGCATTTCTCCCAAACACTGGCAATCCGTCAGCCTCAGGACTGCACTGATGCCGGGGAAGCTGACCCCTATTTACAGTGCAGCATGGAGAGCCTTGGAAGATGCAGACATAACATAATTGCTGCCCAAAGGTCTGACTGTCAGCATGAAAATATTCTTTAAAGCTCAAGGAAATAACTGCAGTGATGATGACCCTTGATCCTATCAGTGCCTGGTCACCTAACTGCTGGTATTGAAGCTCATCAAGGTCAACAATGTCTTTATATAACCAAATGACCATGGATGGTTCATCTCCCATACTGAGTGACTTATTTTGGGACATACACTTTGGTAAACGTGGTGTGTTAATACTTACATTTCCTTATTTCCTTGTAGTTTTATCATTTAATTTTTTAAAATAGAGTGATACATTTTCCATGCTTACCTTTAATTTGTTGCAAATAATATAGGTCTCTCATTTATGGAAGTAATGTAAAATCTCCTTTTTGAATGTGTTAAAGTAAAGTGAATTAATGCATTTAAAGAAAACTACTACTACTAACACCTGCAGCTGTACTACTGTAGTGTCCTAGCCCATTGGATCTCGGAAGCTAAGCAGGGTCAGACCTGGTTAGTGCTTGGATGGGAGACCACTGGGAACATCAGGTGCTGTAGGCTCAGGAGAAGGTCCTGGCAACTCACTCCTCAAAACAAATCAGCTGTTGAAAACCCTATGAACAGCAGAGAAGCATGACAATACTTTTTCACCTGTTGAATGTAGGGTCTCTATGAGTTGGACACTGACTTGATGGCACCTACTGACAACAACTAATAATAGTAATGCAAGTGGTTTGCTGATATGGTGTCAATGTTCAAATAAAAATCAAAGGATGGGGAGAGAGAGAGAGCGAGAGAGAGAGAGAGCGAGAGAGAGAGAGAGCGAGAGAGAGAGAGAGAGAGAGAGAGAGAGAGAGAGAGAGACTGACTCCCCAGACTGGATAAACCAGATATCTTTAAGGACACTCCCCAAGTGACCTGCCTTCTCTGAGTAGACTCCATCTCTTAATAGCCCATTCAGCTATGAATTCATTGACACATTAATCCACTGATAAGATTTGTCTCCTCATGATCCACTTGCCTCTCGGTAGCATCATGAGCAAAGGACCAAGACTTGAACATATGGAGCATACTTCATCTCCAAACCATAACAGAAGGGGACCAGATAGAGTGTAAGATCACTTCCACACTGGGAAGCCTAGAACCCTAGGAAATACCAGATCAGAGAAGGTAAGGGATGTGACTTAACATTCCAGCTGAGCAACTCTGGAGCTGTGAGTTGCACAAAATTTTTTACCTTGTTCTTAGGACACCTGCCCTAAGTTTCACTGAGCCTGAAGTCATCTACCTGTTGGTGCCTGACTTTGGGAAGCTCACTGTGCCCTGAGGTGCAAGTCTACAATGCAGAAAGTCTGATGTAAAGAAGTTACTAGATGCGTTTGTGGCCATCTGTTATCTGAAAGTTGGGTGTGGACTGATCAGATAGAAGAGAGTGAAGAACTTACTGGGGTGCTTTGAAAGAGGGAGAGGTTTTCTGCCATATTAGACTTATGCAATTGGGCTGAGTGGGTGGAAATAGAGGTTTAGGGAGGGAACTGGGCATTCTTTAAGAGCACAGATAACTCAGAGCCCCCAAAGCTGTTGTCCTTTCATGATGTGGCTCTGTGCTCTGGTCCTGGTGTCTTTTGCTGCTTCAATGGCTTGGGGTGAGTCCTTCTGAAATACACATATTGGGGTGCTTATTTCAAAATCCTGGTCCTGGACAAAGGTGGGTAGAGATGCACATAGGACAAGGCATGACAATCTAGCTCCACAGTGGTGTTCACCCTTTGGACTTGGATTTGGACTTAGATTTATTTAGAGAAGCCATGCCCAGCCAGCCCTGGCAGTGCCCTGATGCAATGGAGGATAAACTCTGAGACCCTGCTGCAGGCTTCAGTCACAGGAAGGCAATGATCTAAGTTCTTGCTTCACACATGAGGAACCAAGAAAGCTCTGTTTATTTTCCCCTTGATTCTTAGTCCAGTTCTGATCTGACTGTGGAGAGATGCTTAGCAGGATATTAAAAGCATCAACTTAGGAACCAGAGTGTGGGCTGAATCCCAGCTCAGCACTTCTGAGGTGCGTGTCCTCTGCCAAGGTACTTTTCTGTGCCTGAGTGATCCCATCTCCAAAACAGGGATAATAGTACCTATTGCACTGGGCTGTAGTGAGGATGAAATGGGCCATTGTTTCTACCGCATCTAGGATAGTGCCTGATCTAGAGGAAGTATGGGAAAGGGATAGATGAAGGAGTTGATTGAAAATCGAATGTATTAATAGATCATTTGACATATGGAAAATCAAATGAGGAACTGTTGGCCATTGGAAAGATAATTTGTTACTCAGAGTTCCCAAAAGAAGGGGGTGCATGAATGGTATGGAGGGCAAGAAAGGAATTATCAGAATCAGTCTGGAGGCTGAAGGAGGCGGTGATTGGAGGCTACAGACTTTCCTGTGGTTTCCTCTGGAAGGAAGAGGACACTAGCATAAGGTTGGCTAGGTGGAGTTGTTTCAGGGGACTTTGGAGCATGGGACTGTCCACAGTTGTCTGGGGGCCGGCTCTGGGAGATTAGGGCAGGCAGATGGTTGCCTAGGGTGTGAGACCCAGAGGAAGGAGGTTGTTGGGTATGGGCTCCAGATTGGTTGGACCTTGGGAGTGGACACTTCCTCCAGGATCAGCAAAGCCTCACAGAAAAAGGCACCATACAGAGAAAGTGGAGCCCATGGTCATCACAGGGATGCAGCAAGGGGCCTCAATGGAATGCATGGTCATCACAGGGGTGCAGCAGGGAGCCTCAGTGGAGCCCATGGTCATTGCAGGGGCCCGAACACATATCTGGGCCATTCTATAGAGGAAGAAACTGAAGCTCACAGGGAAATGCCCTTGCCCAACATCTCCTGGAAACCTTGCTGTCATCGAGCTCGGACTCCCAAACCCAGCCCAGTGCTCAGCCATCAGTTCCCTGACAGCCCAGGCTCCATCTGGATTTTAGCTTCTCTCTGCCATGTGACAGGTGAGAGGCCTGGAATAGAGTGGGAGGCAGAGCAAGAAAGGACCAAAGTCAGAGTGGAGCGATTGGTGAGCCTGGCAATGCCACCCCATTTCATCTTTAAGAAAGCCACACAGGCTATTTCCAAACCTTAATGGTCTTCTGTTATGTGGCCATATTAACATTAACCTAGCATGGCTTCTCTGAGGAATAATTTAAAGGAAATGCAATGCACATTCGGTACACACTAAGTGCTCAATGTGTACATATTCCATATACTTCCGCAGCTGCTGTTGGGACTATTCGTATGTAACCCTCCCACTCTATGCAACCACTTTTTACTCTGGAGTAGCTGATCAGGTCGGTTCATTCTGGTTCCACAGCAGGTAGCATCAGGACAGGTGAGAAAGCTTCAAGGAGATGAGGAAGGACTCTCTGTCCCACTATAAGGGAGCACTGGGCAGGCAGAAGCCTGACGTCTCTGTCCCCTCTGGATGACCGGGAGAATATTCTACAATCTTTCAGGTCCTTTGCTCCAGCAATGTTCCTGCTGCTTATTTTTCACTCAATAAAACTCCATCGCTTACGCTGGCATTCGAAGCCCTCCCTGACATGCACCTGCTCGTGCCAGGCTTATCTTTGGCCGCCCATGGACTCCACCCGGTGGTGTTAGTAGCCAACTCGCCCTTCCCAGCCACACCCTGGGTTTTATTCTCTCTGACCCATGAATTTTCTCTTCTCCCTCCTTTATCTTCCTCATCCACCACCTTCCACTTCCTTTGTCTACTTTTTCCCCAACTGCAAGTCTCAGCTCCTCACCAATCAGAAGGCCTGACTTCCTCTTCTAGCTGCTATAGAATCTTCCTGGTCCCTCTCCCAAAAACCAACCTTTTTCTTCTTGGCATTAGGTCGAATTTGACTGTGGCTTCTTCTCACTAGAAGGTCAGCCCTCTTGAGAACAGGGGTTCCTCTTGTTCATTCCACTGCAGCCCAGCACCAGGATCTTAATGAATAAATGTTTCCAGAGGCTTCTCAGAGGGAAACCAAGTCGCTTGCTCATTCCCACCAGATCTCTATTTTTGCATTGACTTCTGACTGGATGCTTTTCTACCTTCACATCCAGGGTAGTCCTTCCCGTAGCTCTCTGAATTAGGAAAAAATGTTTTGTTCATCCTTACTTTACATGAGAAGAAACTGAGGGCTGAAGACTTCAAGTAACTTTTGCAAGGTCACACGGCAGAAAGTGGCAAAACCTAGGTGGCATCCAGATCTAACCTTTCCCCTCTGAGGTGTCCTCTTTCTTCTCCATGTCTTGCAGGGCACCCATCCTCACCACCCGTGGTGGACACTCTGCATGGCAAAGTGCTGGGGAAGTATGTCAGCTTAGCAGGATTTGCACAGCCCGTGGCCGTTTTCCTGGGAGTGCCTTTTGCCAAGCCCCCGCTGGGATCCCTGAGGTTTGCTCCACCGCAGCCTGCGGAGCCATGGGCCTTCGTGAAGAACACCACCTCCTACCCTCCCATGTAAGCCGCAGGGCTTGGCTTGGGCCTCCTTCAGTGGGGATGTTTGTGTCAGAGTGAGGCAGGCAGGGGGCACAGCAAACCTCTGACTGGCTCATGCCTTCTTGTGGAATCCTCAAGAACACTGTAGAACCGTGCAGCATTCCAGAGCTACCACACCTTTCTAGAATCCTTGTTCAGCATGTGTTTATTGAGCACCTATTTTGTCCCAGACATGTGCTAGGTATGAGGCCTCATTAGGGGACAGACTAAGATGCCGTCATGGAGCTTGTGTTTGAGCACAGGGAGAGAGGGAATGAAAAAAACCATGCAAATCAATATGTGAATTATATAGTATGTTAGAATATGCTAAGTGCCTTGGAACTAAGCAGCCAACAGGTGGGGGAGATGAAAGGTAAGATTGTATCTATTTTCTTATCTTGGTTTGTTGTGGCGGGTGGGTGGGGTGGGTGAAGATGTGTGGGGAAGAAGGGTGTAACGGGGAGTTGACTTGCCAAATTCTTATCCCCAAATCTGTCTAGCAACCTAGTCACAAGCTGAGTAATGGTTGGTTACCCCAGTCACCCTGGCCAGCTGGGTGAAAAATCCCAAAGTTTCCAGAGAACCTCAGATACCTAAATGGGTCAGTTGAGCCAGTATTCACCTCCTCAGGAAAGCACTTCTAAGGATTTCCAGGACCTGCTTCTGGCAGTCTTCTTTCCTTTCCTTTCTTTAAAAACTAATATTCACTGATTTCACTTCCTGGTTGCAGCTGTAATATATATTACACAAGATTTAGGAAATTCAGAGGTAGGAAACTAAAATCATGCACAGCTCTACAACCCAGAGGAAATTGCTGTTAACCTTTCAGATCATGTTTTACAGCCTTTTATCTGTTTACCTTCTTCCTCAAAATGGATCATAGATACAGATAGTTTGCATGACTACCTTGCACATTTACAAGTCTATCATCAACATCAGTCTATGCCATTAAATATCACAGACTGACTTTTAATAGCTGTATTTAATTTGATATTGAAATGTAATCTGTTTCCCAACCTCTTATTTGAGGTCACTATGTTGTTTTTGATGTTCTTGACAGCAATAAATAACACCGTGGTGACCTTGTTGTAGCTAAATTGTCACACACATTGATGAACATTTTAGTCCCAAGAAATGACATTTTTCAGTCAAAGAACATGCATCTTTGTTAAATTTCCTCCGTAAATATTTTCCAACTGTGCACACTTCTTCCATTGGCATGTGAAAAATCTCCACTCAGCAAATGATTAACAATGCTTGGGTTTATTTTTTATATGTATGTATGTATGTATGTATGTATGTATGTATTTATTTATTTGTGGTACTGGGGGTTGAATCCAGGGCCTCTCGCTTGCATGCTTTGCAAGTGCTGGACCACTGAGCTACACCCTCAGCCCATTTTTTTACTTTTGGAGATGGGGGCTTGCTAAATTATGCAGACTGCCTCTGGTCTCGAAATTGTGATCCTCTTGCCTCTGCCTCCTGAGTTGCTGGGACTATAGGCATGTACCACCATGCCCGGCTAATACTTGGGCTTATTAAAAAAATGTTTTTGGGATATTGGATAAACAAAATAATAACATTAAAATCATAGCAACAATTACTGTGATTTATTTTGCATTTATCTAAACAGTGAGATTGAGCTCTTTTTTCCTTCTTTTGCTATTTGAATTTATATTGTGGTGAATTTTATGCCCCTTGCTGTTGGTGATCTAGGGAAAAATTCTCCAAGATAGAAATAATGAATTCATCTCTGCTGTCTCAGATTCTGCCACTTGACAGCTGTATCATCTTGGCACCCATGAACCTTGTTTGTCTCTTCTGAATATGGAGGGCAAGGCTGCCTGCCTTCTGAGTCCACTGAGATCTGAGCATGTTGTTTATAATATACTTGGAAATGTAAGCACGACACTAGCATGGATCTTCCTGGCTATGTGACCTTGGGCAAGTTCTGCAACCTCCCAGGGTCTTATTTTTTTCACTTGTAAGTGGGGATAAAAATAGAACTTCAGCCTGAGACTGATCTGAATTGTAAATGAGGTTAGCACATGAAGCCTTAAAACAGTCACTGGCACACTGGATGAACTCAGGATATATTACAAATTCTACTCTGCATTGGACCTTTGAGTCCTTTTAATAAGGCAGCCAGCAGTGATTGCTGGGACAGGCAGATGAGAAACTCTTAGCAGTCCCCAACTGCAAGGGCCCTTTGAGAAAGACTTGCCTCACTTGGACCTGCCATTTGGGAACCTAGATCAGAAAAGGAATTGACCCAAGGCTACCTATTATGCCAGTGGCTCAGGCAAGACTAAAATGCAATTTTTCTGGGGTTGTCCTACAAAGATGCAACTCTTGACCTGCTGTAGGATACATCACTTCCACTTGAGGAAGTCCTGCTTTATGAAAATTTCCCGAGGACTACAACATGTTCACCTGGTAGAGGAACTCAGCCATCCCGCAACCCACTATGGAATGCCCAGCAGTGAGTGGGGCTGCATCCGGCTAGTGTGGAGAATGTCACCTCCCATGGCATATCAGTCCTTGGTAGCATCCTCTTCTTCATCCAGGGCTACCCAAAGGCTCTGGAAAGGAGGAATTGCCAAGTCCTCTGTCTACATGGTCTGGGAGACTCTAGAGAGACCCAGGGTTACCACCAGGACCCTCAGAGAGTCTCTGGTCCATGGCAGTGACTCCAGTCCAGTGATAGCAAACCCATTCACAGGCTCAGAACCCCCAGAGCAAGGTCCGTTCCCCAGGTTACCTTCCAGCTGCCATCTGCTGGAACCTCAGGTGTTCTCTCTCCCCTCCCAGGTGCTCCCAAGAAACAGATGCGGGGCAGGTGCTCTCAGAGCTCTTCACCAACAGGAAGGAGAACATTCCTCTCACGTTTTCTGAGGACTGTCTGTACCTAAATATCTACACTCCTGCTAACTTGACGAAGAACAGCAGGCTGCCGGTGAGTCTGGGGGCCTTGGGTCTAGGTGTGTGAGTCCCAGCATCTGGGATGTTCTGGTGCAGACTAGAAGGGGATGGTGCAGCTGGGAGCAGGGGCATCAGGGGCAAGGACTGATCCAGTAACCAGAGCTTCCTCTGAAGCTCTGAAAATGGAAGTTTTCCTTATTTCAGTTTCCCCTAGTGACAATCAGACTTTGGGGGAGGTTGCTGTACATCTGGAAGGCACATCTTAATTTCCCATGTTCCCTTTCACTAATAGAAGGACAAGAATGATTAGTCTTAGTTAGATTAGTTTTAGTTAGATTAAGAGTCTGATGCTTGGAGCAGTTAAGACATAATTTCTAGTAAAGTTAGAAGTGGAAGGAATCTTAGACAAAATTGAACAACCCTACCCTTTCCTTACAAACAGAGAAACTGAGGCATTGATTAGAGTAAAATAGGTCACACATTAAGGGGATAGTACCAGAACTTGGGACTTCTGATCTTCAAGCCAATGGCTTCAGTATGAACTAGGGAATCAAAATAGTCTGTGGCCATTCCCTAGCACGCCAAGATCCATCTGTGAAAACTCTCAGTGTCCCATGACCAGAGGCGTGTGGGACACAGACAAGGGTAATCTCAGCACACTCCTTGTCCTTTGCCAACAATGTGGGGTTTCACTACAGCTCATTTCCCTTCCTAACTGCCCTTAGCACAGTTCTACAAATCCTTTGTAAGATGGGGCAGGGATGTGTGTGCCCAAAGTTTACTAAGTTACTCATTCATGCTGCTACGTGCATGCCATGCCCCATACAGTCAGACTTGGGGTTCAGGAAAGGGGAAACAGGAGCTATCAGGGACTGCCCATCTGAGCTACACAGACACATGTGGCTTCTTCTACCCACCAGCCCTTGGGCTCAGTCTTCTCTCTGAGATGACCTCTATTCTGTTCCTCCCTGGAGGTGGCAGGGGTCACAGGGAAGGAGGAACAGGGGCTCGGGGAGCCTGGAGGCAGGAGCCCCTCCAACCATGGACACAGGTTCTAGACCTACAGGGTCCTGGCTTACATCCTGGGGCTGCCTCTGACTGGCTGAGACTTGGGCAATTTCTTGACTTCTCTTGACTTCTCCCATGGGTGTGGTCACGTGTGAGCATTCAGTGACAGCTTCCCAGCTTCCCCTCCGTCCTGGCTGAGGACACAGAGCCATGGGCAATGACACACTAGTTAGAGCTACAAGAGGCTCGGACTCCTTCCCTAGCAGGCGGCTCAGTGTGAGTGGCCCTGGGCTCAGGGCCTGGGCAGCTCAGCTCAGCTCAGGCCATGGGCTCTGCAGCCAGGCTGCCTAATCTTAGGCAGGCAAAGTGCCTCAATTATCCTATCTGTCACATGGGGAAACATTGGTATCTACCTCAAGGTAGGTGTGTTGGAGAGAAGATGGCTTCCTTGGCCTTTGCTATTCCCATGACAACTTTCTCAGGCTGAAGAGCTTTTGGAGGTCATGGAACTTGGGGCTGGGGAGAAAGTTATTTAAAAATGCTTAGAAGAGTTCTTATTGCATTGCTTACATTATAAATTCTTCTTTTATTAGCAATGTTATTATAATATTCTTTTAAGCAGTCTATTGTGTTTTTTGTTTTATTTTGTTTTTTGTTTATTTGTTTATGTTTTGTGGTACTGGACAGTTGAACCCAGGGCCTCATGCATGCTTTCTGCAAGTGCTCAACCACCGAGCTGCACCCCCAGCCCATTTTTTATTTTGTATTTTTGAGACAGGGTCTCACCAAGTTATACAGGCTGCCTCTGGCCTTGAATTTGGCATCCTCCTGTCTCCACCTCCAGCGTCTCTGGGATTAAAGGTGTACACTACCATCCTTGGCTCATTTTTCCCAATAACGTGAGCACTTTGTATCCAAGAAGCACAAATTATGAATTATTGTACCATGGTCATCCTCAGTTATTATCACTGTCCCTGGCAGGTAGTTGGCTCTCAGGTGATGTCAGTCAAATGACTGAAGACCCCCTGCAGGAGATGGCTGTGAGCTGGACTCAGCAGGGTAGGGAGGAGCTGGAGATGCAGAGGGGGCCGGGGAGGCCCCTTAGGAAGGGGCACACTGGGAGCCTGTGTAGGTCTTGAGATAATCACCCACGTACAGGGAGCTCAATTCACAACTGCAGAGTCAGCAGGGAGGAAGCACAAATTGGAATGAGGACGGTGAGGAGAATGTGACATCCTTGCTCCTTGCTGTTCCTGTGAGGAAGCTATCAGAAGAGCCTGGGGGGAATGTGGGATTTGGGGTGGGGGAGAAAGGCAGGAATTTCTAGAGGACACCAAGTGGGGTGGTGCCTGGGCCCTAGCTCGTACAGTCAGGGAGGAGAGATTCTGCCTATTACATCCCACTGGGCACTGGTGGACATTGGGTAATGGCCTCCTTGACCCAACCAAAGCACCTCTAGCATCCTTCCCAGTTCTCCTTCCTATACCCAGTACTGCGTGTCCTCCTGCAGGTGATGGTGTGGATCCATGGAGGTTCTCTGGTGGTGGGCGGGGCATCGACCTACGATGGTCTCGTCCTGTCTGCGCATGAAAACGTGGTGGTGGTGACCATTCAGTACCGCCTGGGCATCTGGGGCTTCTTCAGGTAGGGTGCTGGACTCTTCTTTACACATTAGTTCCTGCAATACTTGGTTGTCTGCTGATGTGATGACATTCCTGAGGCTGGGCGACTATGGGGAAAAGAGGTTGATTTAGTTACCAGTGTTAAAGGATGAAAGTCCAAGATCAAATAGCCTCATCAGATTGGCATTTGGTGGGAGCCACTTATGTGCATCACAACGTGGGAGAGTGACAGAAATGGAACCGCCTGCATCCAGAACACATCACCTGGGAGACAGGAAGTCAGATAGTGGTAGGGCATGGAGTCAATCTTGCTCTTTAAAAAAATCAAAACAAAAAACTTTCTCGTGTGAATTAACCAGGGTCCTATGAACACTACACAGATCCTTCCAAGAGCAAGGCCCCTAATGGCCCCATCGGCCTCCACGAGCCCCAGCTTTTACAGATTCTATCACTGCTCAGTACTACCTTCCTAGAGACGCACATGAAGTCTTGGGGTCAAGCTACATCCAAACCATTGCAGCTGCTAAATCAAGGTGGCCAGGACCCAGCTCTGGCACTGCCATCCCTCATGGGGATATATGCTAAGTTCCTGCATAATATATCCAGTCCCTTCGTTACTGGACCTCACCTACCTTCTTATCCCCAACCATACTGGCCCTCTTGCTTCTGAGCTCCAGTGTGTGCTATGCCCTCTGCCTAGACGCCTACTCTACCTGTGAAACTCCTACTCATCCTGCAAGGCCCAGCCCTCATGCTGCTGCCTCTGACACCCTCATTTCTTCTGCCCCTGTGCCGCCCAGCACCCTGCATTCCCTTTCGATGGCAGCCACCACTTAGTGCAGGACTCGAATGCTGCACACCTTCCCTTGGGAAGAGAGGGAAGGGACAGGATGGTGGAGTTTGCTCAGTGAGCCGTGTGCAGGAAGGTTTCACCTGACCCTGCTGTTCTCCTCAGGCCAACAGAGACCACCACCAGGCTCAGCCAGACTCCTGTGGCCTCCCTGCACCAGCCACAGACAACCACTGCTGCCGCCTGGAAGCACTCCTTCCCATGGCCCTGGCCACCTCCTACCTCCCTGGAGGCTTCTTTGCAGCCCTTCCCTGCCTGTGCCCCTGAGCACCCCCTGTCCCTCTCCACTAACTCCCTGAGCCTCCCTAGCGTGTGCATAACTTCCTGTTTGTCACTCCCACCTACGCTTTGACCCCCAGGTGCATCCTTGGCCTCCTCCTCTTGTGTCCCCTGGATGTCTGCAGGGCACCTGTCACTTCACAGGGGCAGACTGAGCCCTTGGCACTCACTAACCCCCCCACAAAGACTCTCCTCCTTTCTCTGCAAGGTCCCCAGCCCTGCTGCTGATAGTTGTGTCTTTCTGGATGCCCAGGATGGGGGTGCTGCGGGAAGCCTGACGGCTCTTCTCCTCACAGTCCACCTCTGGCTGTGCTGCAAATCCCCTTGGCTCCAACTTTAAAATATGCAGAATCAAAGTCCTCCTCACCCACTCTTTGCTTCTGCCCTGGTCAAAGCCCTAGCTCTCTGGCCTGGATTATTTTTATAACAAAAATTACATTATAATCTGGTGCTTTTAAATGGTAGCTGCCTCACACAGTGACCAGACTGGAGTCGTGTCATGACTCTGCAGAGTTCCCACATCATTTACAATGACATGCAAGGCTTTACCAGGCCCCACAGCACCCTGTCTATCTGCATCTCACACTAGCTCCCCTCACACATTTGCTCCCTGAGCCCTGGGGCCTTTGCACTTGCTGCTCCTGTTCACCTGATTTCCCTTTGGATATTTATGAGACCTGTGTGCTTATTTTATCCAAGTCACTATCAAGTGCCACTGCCTCGAAGAAGCCTTCCCTGGTCATAAGATCTAAAATACCACCCCATGGGCCTCTTTCTTTATCTGATTTTACTTTTGCACTAGCTGGCGTCATGTTCTCTTTTCCTCTGTTTATTCCTGGTCTGTAGGGTGAGCTGAGTGTAGTTGATTTTGCCTGCATTGTTCCCAAAAGCTCTCTGGCTTTTAGACCATTGTTGGATGCATAGTGGGTCATCAGGATGCAGTGGCTGGAAGGATGAATGTAGGTCCCCGCATAGAACAGTGTTGTAGGAATGAGAAGCAGGCGAAGTCCCCTGTGCCAGGGATGCAGAGCCCAGCCTCATCCTGGAAGGCCCACCAAGTCCCAGCCCAGCTGAGGCCCTGAACTCTGCCATGACATCTCTTCCCCACTGCACCCTGCTCTCTTGCAGCACGGGGGATGAACATAGCCGGGGGAACTGGGGACACTTGGACCAGGTGGCTGCGCTGTGGTGGGTCCAGGACAACATTGCCAACTTTGGAGGGGACCCAGGCTCTGTGACCATCTTCGGGGAGTCAGCAGGAGGTGAAAGTGTCTCTGTTCTTGTAAGTGTTCCTGGCACCAGGCCCACATTGTCAGCCTGTGCCTCGCTTGGGCAAAATACCTGACAGAAGCAAACTTTCCTGGGGTGCTCGGTTTAAAGGATTTCAGTCTCTAAAGGCAGGCAGGCACAGTGGGCAGGCACGGTGGGGCAGACATGGTGGAGGGGCAGGAGGCAGGGCCTGTGGCAGAGTGAAGGACCTCCCTTCATCATGGCAATCAGGAGCAGAGAGAGATCACTGGAACCCGGAATCCGGGTGAAAGTTCCAGAGGCGGGCCCCCAGTGATCTACCTCTGCCAAGCTAGACCTCAACTTCCCAAATTCCAGAGCATCCCAGAACAGCGCCACCATCTGGGGACCAAATGTGACCTTTGATAGACATTTTAGATTTAAACTATAACAAGAGCCAACCCCAGGCTTGATATAGCTGCTGATGGGACCTCTTGGAGAGCAGCTGATCCATCCACAGGCACCTTTGCTAACAAGAGTTGGATCCAGAGTTGATTCTACTCACTGCACACAAAATAGGTTGGTAGAGGGCCAAGGCTTAAACTCTCTTAGGCCCCCAGGAAGCTCAGACCTCAGCTTTATTTATGTCCTGGGGTTATAAAAATGTCCAAGTGCAGCCTGTAACAGTGACATTCTTCCTCTTCTTGCTTGATAAGTTCTCTTCTCTTTCCTAATCGTTTTAACATTTGGACTCACTTCTCTTGGGAAGTAAGGGTGGGTTTGTTGTTGTTAGGTGCCCTTGAATCAGTTCCCGACTCATAGGGACCCTATGGACAACAAAAGGAAACACTCCCTGACACTGTGCCATTCCCGGAACTATTGTTAGTTCTTCTCTGCTATTCATAGGGTTTTCAATGGCGGATTGTTTTGGGAATGGGTTGCCAGGTCCTTCTTTCTAGCCTGCAGCACCTGGTATCCCAAGGCTGTCTCCCATCCAAGGACTAACCAGGTTGATCCTGTTTATCTTCCGAGATCAGGTGGGATCAGATGCTAGGGTGACATGGCTGCAGACATAAGGGTGGATATAAACCACAAATAGGAAGAGGCAAGACCATGAGTTGGATAAGATGTCATTGTTCTCAGAGCAGATCTACATGTTGAGGGGACTTGATCACTAAATGCAATCAGGGGGTCTCCTGTGAGGTGGCTTATCCATGCCCAGGAGGGAGGTCAGGAATCTTTGGGAATCTTTGGGTCTGAGGGGCCAGGTGGGCTTAGGATGGAGGATGAGAAGAAGGATGGATGGAAATGAGATGGGGAAGGATGGCGTAGGGGATGTGGGACACAGACACCCCTGAGTGTGTGAGGTGCCTTCTTGATGTGGGGAGTGGGGCTTAGCGGACCCTGAGAGAGGCTATCAGAGGTGCTGGGAGTCGTAGGAAACCTTGTAGCTACCTCAGAGCTGAGCAGAGGGTCAGCTCTGTCACTGCATTTTTCAAAGCTGAGTGGTGTCATTGTTGAATACTCGGTGGAAAATATTTTCATCTGTGTAAAGAAAAAGGGAAAATACAGGTAATCCCAAAGACAAACAAATTCGTACAGAATTTCACTACCCAGGGATAGTCAGCATGGAAATTTTCACATGTATGTATTTTTAGTCTTTTACCACAGTCCTATTATCTATCTGTCTGTCTATCTATCTATCTATTATTCAACTATCTCTTCATGTACCTTGTCTTTATCTATGTTGTTTTTCTGTTTCCAAAAAATATTCCTTATAAATATTTCTCTAAATATTAAACACTTATGTAATATTAGCTTGCATAATGGCATTGCATTCTATGATAAGAATGAAAATTGTTCATTTAAATGATCTCCTCATATAGAAACTTTTCCCTATTATAAACAGCATATACATTCTTAGACACTGCTTTGAACCTTCACAATCATCTTTCCTTTCCTCCCTTCCTCTTCTTTCTTCCCTCCCTCCCTCTCTCTTTCTTCCTCCCTCCCTTCCTTCTTTCTTTCCTCCCTCCCTCCCTCCCTTCCTTCCTTTCTTCCTTCCTTCCTTCCTTCTTTCCTTCCTTCCACTGTAAGGGGCCTTAAGTATGCCAGGCAACCATTCTACCTCTGACCTGTAGCCCCAGCTCTTTTTATTTCTTTTGGTTCATAATCTTTAGAAATTAGCATTAATTCTGAGTAATGGAAGTTCTGAAACAGAATTTGTGGCTAGGAATTGCCAAACCGTCTTTCTAGCAGTTTTGATTATTATCCTGGGAACCTGCCACATACTTTCCTGTTCGGTTTCTTACTCTGGGTTCTGGCTGCATCCTGCCAGAGCCAAGCCCAGGGGGAGCCTGGGAAGCAGCTCAGAGAGGTCATGCACTGTCAATGTGGAGAGTGGGGCTTAGGGGACCGTGAGAAAGGCTATCAGAGGTGCTGGGAGTCATAGGAAACCTTGTAGCTACCTCAGAGCTGAGCAGAGGGTCCACAGAGCAGCACAGTCTCCAGGTGAATGGCCAGGGTAGAGGAGCAGGTGGAGGAAGCCTTAAAGAGCAAACTGGTCCCTGATCCCCTCCTGTGAGAATAAACTCTTCTTCCCTCCTGTCCCCTGCCAGGTGTTGTCTCCCCTGGCCAAGGACCTCTTCCACAGGGCCATTTCTGAGAGTGGTGTGGCACTCACTCCTGGTCTGGTCAGAAAGGACGTCAAGCTTCTGGCTGAGGTAAGTCTCACCCTGGACAGCTCCCTGCCCTTTCCTCTGCTCTCCTGGGATCCTCAGGGCTCTTTTTTGCTGTGGGATTCAGCTGAGATGCTCAAGGGACTCCTGATGTGAGAATGGCCTAACAGGAAGGGTTGCTTAGGGCTCACATTTAAATTACATTCTGAAGTACCTTTGTGTACATCATGTTATCTAGGCTTCCTGCAATTCTGCACAAGTTTTAGTGTGTAGAAGACACAGTAGACTCGTAAGTATATGCCATGTATTGGCTGTTTTTATAGGATAGGTGCAGACTGGGGTTTAGCTCAGTTGGTAGAGTGCTGCTCTGCACATTTTGAGGCCCTGGGTTCAATCCACAGTACTGCAAAAATGGGAGAAGGATGTGGCAATCCACTCCCAAAGTAATCCCAAAACAAACCACCACTGAAAACCCTGTGAATAGAAGAGAAGCACTGACATAATGCTGGGCACGGCACAGTGTCAGGGAGTGTTTCGTTCTGTTGTAAATAGGTCGCTATGAGTTGGACTCAATTTGACAGCACCTAACAACAACAAAAACCTAAGATAGGTGCAGTCATCACTCTCATCTATGAGTGGCTAGTAACTGGAAGAAGTGGGATTTAAACCAGACAGTGGGATCCTGCATTCCTACTCTTCACCCCACCTCACACAACCTCTCACTTTGACAATATAGTGCACACTTTAAGCATTATAATGTAAAAGCAACACAGATATGGAACTGGCTCTTGTCACAGTTCCAATCAGTAGTGGAACAAAGCTCTGTGGGTCCCAGGATGTATGTGGTTGTTCTAGAGTTTGTTGAGCTACCCTCTGCTACCTTCAGACATTGAGTGTGGGAAATAACAGCTCTCTCTACACTGATGGGGGCGGGGAGGACATTGCTCTTCACTTGTCCTGTTGCCTATGATCTCTGCAGCAAGTTGCTACTGCTGCCGGGTGTAAAACCACCACGTCGGCTGTCATGGTTCACTGTCTGCGCCAAAAGACAGAAGATGAGCTGATGGAAACGACGCTGAAATTGGTAGGTGTTTGCAGGCTAGTGGTTCCTACCCTATGTCCTTGGCTCCTGGATTTATCATCCAGTATCCTCTGGTCCTGCACAAAGTACTTAGGACAATTTCTTACCTCTCAGAGCAGTGTCAGCCTCCTGATCCAAATTGGGAATTTCATTTTCCCCTTTTTTTGTGAAATACCTCAAATGTCAAAATAGTCCAGTAACAACATGATGAAATATTGCATAATAGGGTGAGGCATGTAGCTTAGTGGTAGAGATCTAGATTCAATCACCGGCACCACAACCGTCACCCCCTCAAAAAAACACATGAAAAAAAATCATACAATAATCCCCCAGTTATGTCAAAACTTAATATTCTGCCTTTGTTCAGATGTAATTTTAAGAAATTAAACATTCTATATTCCATAAATAACTATTATCCTGAATTTTAGGATAGGGATGTTAAGCACAAATTTTTTCAGAAGTGTGTCACAATTTATCTTGCTTGATTTGAAGTTCCCTTAGGCTGGGTGTCATGGTGCACACCTGTAATCCCAGCAACTTGAGAGGCTGGGGCAGGAGGATTTCAAGTTTGAGGCCAGAGGTAGCCTGTGCAATTTAGCAAGAGTTTGTCTCAAAAAAAAAAAAAAAAAAAAAAAAGAAAGGAAGAAAGAAGAGGTTGGGAGTGCAGTTCTGTAGTACAGTACTTCCTATCACACACAAGGCCCTGGGTTTAACGCTGTAGTACTGAAAAATGGATGGTTATGTCAGCTGGCCAGCACAAGGCAGCGTTGCAGACCAAACATCCAAGGAAAAGCTCATGCAGAGTCAATAGGAGATATTCCCATTGTGTGGGAAGGTGTGAAGGTGAGCTCAGGGGTCCCATGAGACCTCAGCCTCTCTATCTGGGCCATGGACACTGAAGGGTATTTATGGCCTCCTTCAGCAGGACTCTAGTGTTGTGTTCTGCCTGTGTGTCCATGGATTGAATCCATTATGACCTCGGGACTTGGGTCCTTGTTCATCAAACTCATACCAGGTGACCAAGGTGTTCAAAAAATTAAGACGCTGCTATTTTCTACTTCCCGAAAAAGGGCATGTATTTCAGCCATTCTCTATGGGGCACCAGAGACCCAGCTTGTATAGGAATAGTTGTTGACTTTGGGAAAACACAGAGAAGCTAAGATTCCAGGCCATCCTTTTGAGACTTTCTGTGTTCTAGTGGAAGTGCTTCCATGATTATCCACTGCCCCAGCATGTGCACACCCACGCACACCCACCCCCCACATAAATGCACCCCTGGCTGCTGGGGGTACCCCTAACAAGAGAGGGATGCTAGTGGGCATGTCCCACATAACAACTAAAGTATAGCGTTGCGGTCACTGCAATCTTGGTGGATATCCCTCCCCCGACAAAAATCGTATGTTAGAAGAAGTTTCAGTGAGCTTGCAGGACTGATGTAAGATAAGAAAACTCTTTTCAAGGTGCCTTGTACAGAAAAAGGAAAGAATTGTAACAATCTTCACGTAACTGAAATGGTTGGTAGCAAATGGCTTAGGATATGGCTGGCGCCAGGTACTCTTAAGGTATTATTGAGAATCTACCTGTCTCAGCCTGCAGACATAGCCCTATGGTATCTGATCCCATCAGATCTCGGAAGCTGAGCAGGGTCGGGTCTGGTTAGTCCTTGGGTGGGAGACCACCTGGGAACATCAAGTGTTGTAGGCTTGGGAGATGGACCCAGCAGCCCACTCCCAAAAAGCAATTAGCCATTGAAAACACTATGAATAGCAGAGAAACACTAACAATAGTGTTTCACCTGTTGTATGTAGTGTTACTATGAGTTGGATAATAGTTATTTATGGAACTCGACGGCACCTAACAACAACCTGTCTCTATCTCTCGGTTATCCGTTATTATTGTTGGCTTCTCTCTAAAACATGTTTGTCCCCTGATGAGGTTCATGACAACAGCACTCTATACTTGACCCCATATACTCTTAGAAACTGTTTGTCCCCCAAATTTCAGCAATGGTTTTGGCTTAAACACTGTTGGACTTGCACAGACCTCTGTCCATCCTTGAACTGTCCTCTGTGTTCAGGGACGTAGATATCCCAAGTCACACATGATGCCTAAATTCATGAAATGGGACTGAGAAGGAGAAAAGAGCTGTGGTTGGGGGTCCACTCTACCTGGTCCATCTCTTCTCCAGCCCCATATCCCACTGAAGCTGCTACGTCCTCCCCACTCAGTCACCTTGTTTCCAGGAAAATTGGGATGTGGTTGCCAGGGGGAAGAAGTAGCGGTGGAAGGATGAAGAGGAACGTGGGCACAATCAGCAGATGTCATCTCCAGAACTCCAGCCACCCTGGCTCTTGCTCTCATGGTCTGGCCCCTTGCGGA